>JAQFZX010000582.1:0-51898 GCA_034682405.1 Hydroisotoma schaefferi | reverse complement strand
CGAACGTAAAGCCGCATGCTTGAAAAACATCTTTTTATCATACATTAACCGCGGCTGTAATGCGCGACTTTACGGTAAAGTTAAATTGCTTGCGCGAGTCTTTTCCCTCTGCATTGCGGTTGCCTATCGTTTGTGTATGGAAGTTGGATTAGAATTGAATTGCATAATAATAGGTAGTCTACTTTGGCTAATACGGACAATTGATGATGAATTCAACATTTGCCCTAAAGCATTGGTGGAATCTGAATCCTGTCAACCCACTGACAAAAGATACCGGGAGGTAGATATGAGTTTTACAACCCTAATATTGTTTTAATACGGGAGAAGTGATAGTGAAGCTTTTAATGCTACCAACATGAATTCTTATTATTTCCATCTCTATTATGTGTTAAAGCGATTACGATTACCAATTTAAATATGAATCACAACTTCTCCTTCAATCAACAACGGATGAAGCATTGACGATTTTCTTCCTGAATATTCTACCTCATTTAAATTTGAATTGTAGGCTGAGCACGGAAGATGAATACACATTCTAGTCAAAAGGCTCCAAAGTCACAAATACAATAATTAAAAACCCCGACTCCGAAACCAAAAGTAGATGAATGAGGTAGCAAATGATGATATGAAAATTTTGATGACTAATTTATTTAATATTCAGAGACGATTTTATTGGTCCCTGAGCAAAGCTGAATCGTCTAATGATCGGAGATTCAACTTTAAAAACCTCCTAGTACAGCTAGCAGAGCCCATTCCAGGGCACTTTGGCAGAATATTTATAGCTGTTTGACTTTATTAAACACATTTTTGATTTGTCTCCGTTTTTGTTTTTCAACGTGGGGACCATCCCTCTACCCCCATTCCCCCTTTTTATACTATTTAGATTTTTGTGATTTTGGTGGAGAAGTAGAAAAATATATTTCAGGCTATTTAATTACCCGGTAGGGTTTTTGACCCCCACGGGTCTTCAAACTGTCGATTTGAGCCAAATTATTTACATTTTTGTGATTTTGGTGGAAAAGTAGTAAAATATATTTCCGGCTATTTAATTACCCGGTGGGGTTTTTTTGACCCCCACGGGTCTTTTCCCGGACCGATCGGTCTCAAATTTCGCACTGCACCTAGTTAGCACAGTTGCCACCTGTGTGAAAAATGTCAGCCTGATCGGCCCGGTAAGTTCTGAGATCTCGCGCGCACGAACAGACGGACGGACACGGCAATCCCTACAATTGGCTAAAAATTATAAGGTTTCAATGACCGTCAATTTTTTGAGCAATTTAAGTCTACAGATGACGCAACTAAACCACTGCCGTAGTTATTATAGCTAATAGTAGTAAGTCGTTAGTAAGTAATGTAGCTTTAACAATGTCCAATAAGAATGGACGTTTGGCCAATTTTTAAATTATTGGATGTCTGCCATGTAATTTGTCTGTAGAAAATTGTCCAAGACCTACACGCACGTACGATGTAATTCGAACGTTCGATGACGAGGATATATATAGTGATATGGTGTTGTGAGACATGAGAAAAAATAGGATGACTGAGCACTAACTCCAAAGTTGAACATCACTCCGGGTGATAGTAAACCAATTGGGCATTTACATTAACTTTTGGAAGAAGATTAGATGGATATAAGCAAGTCCTTATTAAGGTAAATGTAAATGCAATGTAACCCGCATTTATCATAGGCCGTGCTGAAGTTAAAACCAGCCACTGGCTAGTGATAATATTATCATCCTTTGTTAAAAACTGACTTTACATTAGGAAAAAGTAGGAGGATTGTGATAACGGCATGATGACAGAGATACATCTCTATTCGAAAAGGGATTGCGAGCTCTGTGGATGAAAAGGTAGCTTAGCTGGTTTCCACTTTCAACTATTCTTATACTTCGTAACAAAACTATCTCCCTTTCGTGCTACTATTGGTTAGTAACCAGGTACCCGTACGATCATACCATGATGTATTAGTACTCCTAGTAGTAGCTTGGCTTACTCTTTGTTGAATTATCTAATATTTTACAACAATGAAGATAAAGGTGTACGAAGAACTGAAGGGGGAGGCGGCGGCCTTCTGTTTTCATTTTCATCTCCATTATCACCATCACATCACCATTAACCGACATTTGTTATTACCCCATGTATGTCTAATGCTCTAGTATAAAGTAACAATTACCAGATGAGAAAGCTATCTACATCGGGAGTTACATACTTATTAACATAGGGATTAGATTGTATCATCTGCTTTTAGAGATGATCGCATAACAAGTTATGCATCGTTATTAGATCGTAATTATACGATTGTAAAGGTAATCCCTGCTAATGTTATTAATACTAACTAACAAAAACGCTACTGGCTACAACTGCTCTCTCAACGTATTTAATTTAATATTAATCTTACGGACCCTTCGTTTTATCATTGCAATTTTTAAAAACGTCTTCCATAAAATAAGTTGGAGTTCTGGCAGGTTTGCAGTTACCTACTGGGAATTTAGTTAAATATTTTACTGAAAGCGGGGAGGTGAGTTAATTAAAATATAATGTTGAGAGGAAAGTGGCCATACTGCTATTTACTGGCTGTCTTGCAGGGTGAAATTCCATGCAATATTTTTCATCTCTGCAAGGCACCTTGCTTTCATTTGACAAGATGTATGTGCGTAAAGTAAAGTTTTTGATGCGCATTTGTTCAGCAGCTTCTATCGACATTTTATGTATGTTGCACGTTTTAATTATCTTTAATACTAGGTATGTCATCTATTTTTTTAAAGTTCTTTCTCACCACTTCTGCTACAACTATATTCATGTCACACTGCTACCACATGCAGCATCTCTTGACAATCAAATTGTAGGAATAAAAGCATCGAGAACATCAATTCCACTTCGTTTGATTTGATGGAGGGTAGTGTAGAAGCTACTCAACTTTGAGCAAATTGACTGATGTCAGAATCTGTGGGAAGAGAGATAAAAAATTTCAAACTTTGAAGCCCGAAGGTTGAAGCTGGACAAGTCATCGCTAAGAACGAAACCAACGTTTTCCCACCAATGCTTGTACGGAGTTCTTTTATCATTCCTCCGAGCCAATCAACACCCATCGATAGCTCTAAGGTCTGTCATGTCTGCTAGATTGAGTTTAAATGTCCTACGTAGATAGAAATGCAATCTTCTTACCATGATGAGGTAATAAAATAATGGAAATAAAGGTTATGTACTGTTTTGTATTGCGTCCTATCCTAAAGGGTCCTTCCGAGTGTTTATTTCATTGGGATCTTTTCACCAGCCAATTTCCAAGCTAACCTGCTTTATTTTCCTCGTTTTATTTGATTCCTCAGTCAAGCAGTTAGATTGTTCTCTATTGTACTTGTAGAGGTTTCGAGAAAGACGGAGCCGAAGGACATCTTTGTGTTTGAACAACATTGCTGAATACATGGTCTGTGTGTACACGTTGTACCTCATAGGCTTTTCACTTGTAAATAGAATCAATGGGTCGATAGTTGAAGGATACATATTTTTCCCAGATATGTATTTAGTTGTTGATAAATACAAGTAGAGAGATGTACGCCAACTGAAGGATGCTTTATGTGTAGGTAATTGCTTTTCAGAGAATTCAGAACCCTAAGCAGATTCCTGGCTGCTTGACAGCTTATGATTTCTTCTAAAAAGTTTTATACACGAATTATGTTTGTGCCCGGAGGAAATCATTTCTATGTATAGTTTGTAAGCTTTACTTAAAATGAGGCCGCTTATAACTGAACAAGTTCTCGTTATTTTATGAAAGAAAAATACAAAACGTTTTCTGGGTTAATCTATGTTTTTATTTTATTTTTGAGAAGGAACCGAACGTCAAAGCATAAATTAAGAGGATTTCGTCTGCCTTTGAAATTGAAAATCGTTTGATCCCTTATTTCCACCTTTTGATCTATTGTGCTACCTATTAAAACTGGGTTCAACTTTTACAGAGGAAATAAAGAAGTCAATTTTTCATTCAGAACTTTACCCTTATTTTTCAGTTTGTTCTCTCTTTAACAAATTTTCACGCCTTGCCTAGCTGCTAGCTATCAGGACTACTCTTGTAGTCGTGGTGTTGAAAGGAAAAAGCCGGAAATTGCTTTGAAGTTCCTCCCTTTCGTTAATTTTCAATTTTAGTGACTTTGCAGTCAGGGCTTTGGCTGAAAAAAGGTCCAAACTTGCTCTACATGCAATACGTTTTGCTATTCAGGGAAGCTGGATCAGACGGACACAGTTTAAAAGATTCGTTGTCCGGTTGGGTACGCTGGAACGGTTTCGGAACAAAAATATAACGTAATTAAAGTTTACTGTTGAAAAAATAGTCTACCATAAACTTGAAGTCCTTTTGACAAGCTTGCCTAATGAGAGAGTGATGATTTTGTAGCATTTCTGAAATAATTTATGTTTAAGTGTAAGTTGGGATGGATATTAGGATAAGGATCAGGATAATGTGGGTTACTTGGTAATAATTTGGTGTCATCAGGTGTTCTCCATGCATGTACGGATGGTTTGCTGTTAAATTCTTTGCTCATTACTGAAAGCTATTATTTTCAATCCTAGTCCGGCTTCGGTTTCAATGTCTAATTTCAAACCCTCCAGTCCTTAAATGAGATGTTGTCTGTCCGTTTAAATGAGTCTTAGCGAGTAGAATGATGAATGAACGAGGACAAGGAGTATTGTTGAAGCGTATATTCTGAGGTGGTTCTCATTTTAAGGGGATACGCAAAACACAACCAAACAATATCAAGGATTTCCTTCAACCATCATTATTAAGGGTACTTAAAGGGATCGTCGAGGGCTTTGTACATATGTGTTGTAGTGTACTTAGTTCTATATTATTATCTGCGCCCTTCTCAGAGTGAAAACAAAGTTTAACTAACCGAAAGCTGTACAGAGAGTACAATGGCAAATAATGTAGACTGAACGCGAGTATTATTATGTATTGGGGATAAGCTCTCAGTTTTGAGTTAATTAGACAATCGAGGCGAGCATGGCGTGGGTTGAAGCTTGAGGGTACGTGTACACTTTAATACTTCATGTATCCACATACAAGATGGTAGGTAATGTTTGGCAGCCCGACACAAAAGGATTTAAGCTATTGTTCACCAAAGGCTGGGATTTGAGATTAAATGAAGTTGTTTATGTGATCCTCCGTCGTTGATTTGAAAATAAATCTGCTGTCAAAAAGTATTTGGACTGAGCCGGGGATTGTTGGTTAAATTTCCTAATTTTTGGAATCCAGTTGTGGGCTACCAGCCGACCAACTTTGCTTGAAGAATTTATTTAAAATGTACTCTGTTTGGGTGAAATATGTTGGTTTATACTCTTTTTGCTATGCTCAAGTTGTATAGATATTTGCAGCATTTATATCTTTAAAGATGCATGATTTACTGGGGACCTTTGGGATAAAGGCCGAATTAGCTTCCTGTTGATAGTACGGCTGAAGTGAACCGTGGTTAAATCGGTAGGGTATTTGGATTGAGTCGAGTGTTAAGTTAGGTTAGGTACGCTTTGGTTTGATTTAAGCATATTGTATTCTTGGGATTTAGAAGAACCCTTGGAGTAAGTTTAAATTATGGTTGATGGATATGTTATAAATCCCGAGCTATACATATGCTATCAGTAATATATGGTGGTTGTTGAATTGGAGATAAGTCCCTTTACAAATGGATGATCAAACGTTGTCAACTGAGATTCTGACTACTACTGTTGGGAATTGTGTATCTCTTTTGAACACTCAAATTGTAGTTGAAAGGAGCTATTTTTCCCTGTCCAATATGATTCCCCTTGGGTCTTTTGTACTGAGATAAGTAGTGCTGACAGCTGGTCGGTTTATTTTAACCATTTCTCGGCTTACTGTAGAATAAGGTATTTTGAGAAAAAGGATTTAACCTATATTTAGATAGGATTTCACTTTTACTAAGAATTAGGGTATATTTTTGTAGAATTTGTGGCGACAAAAATAGTCACACTTTAATTATAGACCAGAGAACCAATTTAGGTGAGGTGAATTTGTGCAATTTCTGCTGAGTTAAAAGGAAATAATTTCTGAATACGGATGAACATCGTTTAAGCTTTATTCTCAACAAATATTTCTGCCTGAGGTTCTTTTCTAAGGGGTGGAAAAAAAATGAAGTTTTTATCCCAAACTTATTTTCTCTGTGTATAAGATTATATTAAATTAAACAAGGTAAGGGTGTACATGTTCCGACCCGACTGGAAGAAACTCAATACAGCTATAAACTAGGGAAAATAAGGATGATGATTGGTAAGGCCATGCCCACATAACTAATTATTCTAGTTCTCAGGTTCGTTACGAATTTGGTCATTTAATTTGGTTAAGGCTAGCATAATACCAGAGCTGACCGAATGTGAACCCTCTGAAAATTAAACCAAGTCTGTTTCACTTTTTACTTCGGGTCTAATTTTATGTGCAACAAATATACCACGGGAAGGCGCACAGTCCGCACAAGTCAGGCCCAACGCCCTAAAGTTAGAAGAGACCAAACGTCTGGCCCGAGGATAATAATGTGATTTACGCCCATTACTGATTCATACGATATTCAATTAACTATGATAATAAATCTTCTGCACCTATGCATCTCCGTCCTTTTCTGTTGAGGCAACATATTTCATTCTGGGATCATACTGATTTTATGGGCCTGTGCCACCAAAGAGGACGATATATTCCGAATCGAGCTTTTCCTCATTCTTTGGTTTTCACAGTCCTGGGTCAAAAAGCAAAATACGTCAAACTCAACGGATAATTTAATCCATAATCCTTGTTTTTGTGCTCATTTTACTAATGAAGGACTATGTACCGGAGATTCAGGGTTTCGTAAAATGCCACTTTGGACTATTTATGTCAGACACCGTCAAAAATGGCATCAATGACATTAAATGGCATTGAATGACTGAAATTGTCAAAACAAGCCCATAATATGTATGCATGCCCAACTTGGTACTAGGAATAGCTATCATTAATTCTAGGAATAAATTAACAACACAATTTAACCCAATATCTTCATTAATTATTAATTTCTTAAATTTTGAAAATGATTTTGACGCATAAATGCCTACTTTAAACTCCATAATTGACGATAAGCGCCTCCAGAGTGCCTCAGTTAATGCTTAATCATCGAACTGGCATTTAATAAAAGAAGTTGTATTAATAAGTATATTTTAACGGGATTTTAGCTATCTTACGGGACTAGATCCACTTAAATCCGTTTTAATTATGTTAAACTCTTTTTAAAACTTTTATCGCTTTGCACCCCGGAACCATAATTTTTGCCATTTAATGCCGGCATTTCTATTTCAGTCATTATTTCCGGACACATGCGTCTATTTATGTTAGTCATATTCCATTTATTGCCACCCATTTTTGACGGTGGTATTTAGCCAGTCGAAACCCTGCCGGAGATGGCTTCGTGCCTTTCCTGTTGTCGCAGTGGAAAACTCTTATGATTCATGGAATACGACGTTTCCAAGTGGTGCCCAGCTAAATTTGTGCTTTTATGTTCCAAGTAACTTTTTCGCTATATAAAAGTACAAATACGTTTAATTATTTTATCGTGGATTATTGTGTGCAAAAAAGGTATAATTTTAACTAAATTATGCAAGAGGAAATGAATGCCTTAAAGTATGATTTATCTAACAACTATTTGACCCAACTAGGATGATGAATATCATGAGTAGATGATAAATGTGTGCATTTGGTGACATAGGCACACCTTTAATACTTTGGTGGGCCGGGTAGTCGTCTATCCCAGCGTTTCTTGATGACTGACCAGATGTAAGGTATCTTTTTATTTCATTAACAATTGGGCATGTATATTAGTAGATGAATTGAGCTGTTGAACGCTGATGTTAGTGTGGCATACATATCTTGCCTTCTTCAATTCAGTAGAATATCACCGATAAAACTGAAAAATCGGAAACCTGATACACTCTTAGGTTGTTTTATGTATTAGTACAGAGCTTAATGTCTTCCTTTCTAGATAGAAAATTCTACCAAAATATTGTTATGACCGTGTCAAAGCATAGAATAAATCTCTATTCGTTTCATATCCCAAGCTTTAACTGTCAATGCGTGTAATTGAATAAAATTGAAACTGATATATTGTTTTTAATTTACTCCCCTCATAACTATACCTTGAATATCTAATATCCCTAGATATTAACTATTGGATAAGATGTTGTATTTTATGCTATAGGAAAATCGACTATCCGTTTGTTTGTTTATAACGGTAGGGTAGCCATTTATACCCATAGCTAGGGAAGTGAGATGATATGTTGTTTCTGTGGGATAAGTTAAACTAATGGGATTTCGGACTTAAGTTGACTAGAAATAAAAGGGAATCGGAAACGAGGAAGAAGACAAGAGGATGAGCCACTTTCCGTTGCCCATCACGTCCGTTAGAGCCTCCGTTAAAGCATTTGTAGTTGTAAATAACTTTCGAATGTGCCTTCTTTAGAGGCATAAACATATTGTTGTGGAGTTTTATTTTTATTTGCCTTGCTGCTATATTACACAGTAAGTATAGTATCGTGCATACACAAAGCCATCATAAACCGTTGTAAACGCACGTAACGAAGGAGTGAAAATTATCCTCACCGAGGGCTTAAATGTTTAAAATGCTGTTAGAGTATTCCACTCGTAATCGTTCAAGGAATTCAAATATTTGAATACATAAACCTAAAACAGAAAGTTCACAAGTTGATCTATGGCTGATTCACAGACTATCGGTCATTTACAAAAGGGGGTTTCGCCATTTATTAATGTGTTAGACTGACTTGAGTATCTCACCAACAAACAAACTAGACAAAAAAAATGATTCAACAGAGCAATAGTGAAATCCACTGTTTATCCTCCAGTGAAATCCACAGGGTGCCAGGAAGCAATACAGAGGGCTAAGCTTCAATACGTTTTGCGGGCATTAGTTGGTGGATTTCGGTGGATCATAACACATTGCTTGGGATTGGGAAAGTAATGGTTACAGTTATTAATATTTAGGTCCAGGAATATAAAGCCCACTTTACCGGCCTACATTTCCAATGTTAAAGGTATTATAAGGAAGAGCATGAATTGAATTGAAGCATCACCTATGAAAATGATACTTGCTTGATGTTCGTGGCGAGGATTTGTAGCTAATAAAGTAGACCGAAATAGTATTATTGCTGTTATACTTTTCTGTGTGAAGAAGAGAAACAATATTCCATTTCCAAATAGAATGTTAGTGACGTGACGAATCCATTTCAAAACCTTTCATATCTGCCCTGTGAAGTGATGTATCATATATATTCTGTTTATCTCTTGTGACAAGGCGGTGTGTATTTATTTATTTTAGCGTGGCTCTATCCCCGTTGTGAAGTATTATCGTATTTGTTTGCTTTGGTTGGTTCTGTAGCAATAAAGAGAGAGCTAGAGATGAGCCAAGCGGCTTTCACCAGGGTGAAGCAATTGAAACAAATGTTGGGATCTTTTCACTATAAAGTTATGATAAGGACTACGACGACTGCTTTCATTTCATTTCATATTCCGTAGATATTTTATTCTCAGCCATATAGATAACTTAACTTTAGAGAATAAGAGTACGATTTCTTTGTTGTCTATACCTACAGTTATTTCATTTCAATGAGAAATACCCATTTATTTAGTCAATGTATGCATGTTATTTTGCTATTAAATTGTATATGCATGGCGTGTCTAAATGTTAAATAAAGCTTAAATTTATCTTCACTTGGTATACTGAATGTTCGTTATTATTGCTGTGAAACAGATTGGAAAGGATAAATTCTTTTCATGCAGATGCATATGGTAATAATTAGCAATTTTCAATTTCACAAAATTGTGCCATCATTTGTCTTTATTGTTTTCAGAGGGTGAAGCAAATTTTATGCAACGCTATGCTTTTAAATATTTTATAGCTTTGAACAGTCGGTATTTTTATATATCAAATTTAGTAATTAAAATGCACCATTACTAATCGTTCTTTAGCAGTAATAAATTGATATTGGCCGGCTATTAGGCGGCTAAATGAGGTATGAAGATTTTGGAATCAGTAAATTTAATTTCAGTCACTCGGAAAAGTTCATTATGGGGAGAGGATTGGAAAGAATCCAGAATGATAAATATATTAATAAATTTACCAACAAGCTTATGACAGTAAATTTTTAGCCCATTATAGGGATACATAGGTTGTCTTGTCCGTCTGTCTGTCCGTGCGCGCGACATCTCAGAAACTACCAAACCGATCTGATGAAATTTTTTACAGTGGTAGCAACTATAATAATTAGGTACAGTGGCGAAAGTTAAGACCGATCCCAACCCGACACGTGCGGATAAACGAACCTTTATTACTATATAATGGAAAATGGGCTATAAAATGGAAAAAAATATTTTTCATAGTTTCGTCTAATTGTTTTGGTATCAAAAGAAAGTGTGGTAGTTGAGGAAAATATGGGGGTTTACGTTCAATAATAGAATAACTAAAACAAAACACGGGCACATGAAATAATTTCTAACCAAGATAATAAAAACTACAAATTGCATCAAAGCGCGTCCTAGAATTGACTCTACTAGCTGCACTCTGAGGTTTTCTAAACAGATCATTAAAGTTATGGAGTACGATACCGATACCTACTTCAAGATATGCGCACCGTTTTTAGATTATACATTTGCAGTCTCGCTTAATTAAGGATATTTTACTCTGGTTCCTGTGTCGTAGGCTTGCTATACTTTGAAGACGTACGTGCTCGCTTGAGGAAACGGGGTACTTTAGCTACTAGGACCAGACAAACATTCGCTATTGCTGGCAGCACCAGCAAGCTGGATTTTACAACTATAAATTAGCTTTAAGGCCAGTTAATTAAAAATATATCTGGGCCCTGATTTCCAAATAAGGTCAAGCAGTTTATCTCAAGTTAATTTGGAGAGTAGCAGCGTACCTTAGATCGTTTTATATGCTGTAATTTACGAAGTGATAATTTAACGATAAGAGTACAGGAGTTGAAGGCCGAGAAAGGTAAAGCTGCTCTAGGTCGGTCTTGTTGATAATAATGGTACATTTGAATTATTTTCATCCTATTATATTAAATCCCTTTCAAATGCCCGAAGGTAATGTTCACCATGTACAAAACAACTCAAAGCTACGCACAACTAAGATTCAGTAGCATATTCCTGTAACGATGGCGGCTTTATATGTTCCCGTCGAGGTCGGTAATTTAGGAAATAGAGTAATTAAAATTTGGTCGTGATTCGGTTGCATGATTAAGACTCTCTCTAGTATTATTTCTGATTAGCTTAGCTTGATTTTGCTTAAACATGGAAATTCCCGTTTACCTGCTCCTTTCATCAATTAAGCTTAACCTCCCCAGTTGATGCGGATTAATTATTTGCACAGCTCGAAACTTAGCTATATTTTCCTCTTTGAATTCTTACTACTAATTCTGAAAATTATACGGTGACGGTTACGGTGCAGGAAGATATCTGATGCTAATCATATGCTGATAATATTAAAGTACTGTGCCCCTTTTTAGTAGGTACTAATCAAAGAATCGGCAAATTATTTGAGTGCTTTAGACCCATTTAAAATTTACAAAACATAAAAGTACTAGTACATTACACTTGACAGTACACCAGTAATTTATTTTCCTTATCAGAAACATCGTTTACATGACCAATATTATCTTGTTTAAAGAGGTAATGTTTCCATTAGCTTATCATTATCATTTAATTCCTTGTTCCTACTATCATTGGGATGATACAGTCAAGTCCTGGCTTAAAACTTAGCAGGTGAATTAAACAATCTAATCGCAAAATAGAGATTCAAATTCAAGCTAAATCTCCTTTAGGAATCGAACAGTGAATAAAATGTATTTATACTAACGATGACATGACGTCTCACATCTAACGAAGGAAATGTAGAAATGTAAAATCTAATTGAGCATAGCCATACCTTTTAAAGAGGAATATTATTGCATTGTTGTCTACATGTTAACTTGGCTGACATTGTTTACACGACAGGCGTTGAGGTGGTTCTCTCAATCCCTTGTTGGTTGGATGTCATCAAGACAAGGTTCGATTTCGAACACGACAGCAACATTACCAACAACAAGGACTTAGCTGGGATGGGAGTGGGGACCAGCAGATGAATCTCTTACCAGCATTCTATACATAATGACGTACCTTTATAAATATCGCCTTATTTCTAAACTCGGTGACTCTGACGGAACTCTCTCTATTTTCCAACGAAAGAACATGTCAGGTCATTATTGTAATAAAGTGGTTTGCATGGGGGGTCTTTGCTAACAACCAAGCGAAGTTCAACTCAACCTTGAAGTAGCCTTTCTTTATAATATTATTATATTAACAGCATTATAATACAAAGTTTGTTGGTGCCAGTACAGCTACAGTGCTAACTTGGAGTTTCCCTACCATTTGCATAGCCCCATTAATCTCTTCTTCAACAGATCCTTCAAACCTTTTCTATTAAACCGAATCCAAAATATTTCCTATCCAATAGTCCAATAGAAAAATAAGTTTTAAGTTGATGTACACCATACGGAGACATTGCACACTATTTTTCTTCCTATGAAATAACAAATGGTTTAGTAAGCATGAAATATTTTGTACGCCGAACTTATTCTATTCAACATGGCTGATACTTTTCTCTCGTACTCAAGTTAGTTAGTTTAGTTGGAGTGGGAGCGGAGGCAGAGTGACTTGACGTAAATCATTCTAGTTTTGTTCTCATACGCTTTACGATGGCGAGACTCAACGAGTATGACTTTTTAACAATTCTTCGTAAAAGTGAGTGCAATGTTAGTAGTTCGGTAAATTATTAAACTCAAAATGCTAACCATTAAATTTATGTGATACTCACTGATTGATATAAGCTATATATTTTCCTACAAATCCTTCGTTAAGAATCATTAGTGAGAGGAGCCTGGTTGTAATGAATATGATGAGTATAATTTTTTGCTTAGCGTCTTTTTTCACTTATTTAGCAATCTTTGTTCGAGTTGGAATAAAAGGGATAAATATAAGTATTCCAATACAATATATTGTTACAACTCACAAGCAATGATTGTATTATTTTGTCTTTTTTCTTTGCTACCACATATTTGCCTGTTGCAGTTCAAGCTTTGTTAGGTGGTTAAGATGATGGGACGATTATGAGCATGACAAAAGTTCAAACCCGGGCAAGTCTTTTCCATTTATGAATAATGTCGCATTATCTTGTGTGACAATAAAGGAAAGATATTCATAATGAAGCAGACACAAGCATATTCAATGGCAGGGTGCTTCTGCTTCTTGGCTGTTGTTTGCATTGTGCTGTAACAACCAAGGCAAAAATAGAATGGGTTATGTAGTTAAATCAGGAGTATAAAAGAGTGGAGAAAAGAATAAAGGAGCGAGCGAGTGTTTAGTTCCTCAAGTTGAGAAAGTCTGTCTAACTCATAAGTCACTTTTTTATGCTGCACAAGGAGACACACATCCACACGAGTAAATGGCAGCAGAACGACAAGATTTTCGGTTGAACTTGTTGTAAATATGTTTAGGGAACTCAACCAATTTATTTACCACTTTGTTATGCATCTGTCTACCCTATTCACGCCTACATGTTACAAATAGCTATTGGAGTATGCTTAGGCGAGATATAAAATACCCTTTGAAACGAAGTATTATATGGAGGAACGTACAACACAAAATGATTTGCTGGGCTGATGGATTTCCCTGTCAGTTTTGTCACTTTTATTGACTCTAACAGACTCTATTCGGCTTAATGTTCTTGTATTCTAATCCCAATTTCATTGGGCCGTATCGTGTCTTATGTACGCTGAGAGATCTACACAACAGATCACAGACTATAGATAGTTTCCACCGGATTGTTTTGGAAACAATATAATAAGATTCATGTCTATGTCATGAGATCATTTAAAGGCATTTCACAGAATTTTACAAAATAAATATTAAATGGAAACATACGAACTAAACTTCAATCAAAAGTTATATAAAGTCGGTTAACAATCGAAATAAACATTCAATATAATTTCATTACGTATAGCTAGATAGAAATTTAGGCCATTTCAATTTGAGTATCCAGTACGCGACTCTTTTTAGAATAAGTTTGTTCCTACGCGCGTAGTCATGTGCTTAAACTTGTTATACAAACTTTTCGAATTTGAACTTTGCAAAAAGCAACAAAACTTCTTATATGATTGCTCGATAGCGGATAACATAGATTTTTAATCTACGTCGTACTATTTTGCCTTTGATAATCCTTACAATTGTATAACATTTGCCTCGAGTATTCGAAGAAGGAAACACAAAAATGAAAGAGAAAGTTTGTATAATATCATTCACTATTGTAAACTGCACTCTGTTAGAATTACATATATACTTATTGCTTTTGCGTTTCTACTCGTTTCCTTCTCCGTTCATTTCTCATAGTTCGGGATGACAAACTGAATCTTTGGTCGAGAGGGTTTAAGAAATTCAATGAAAATGAGATCAGAGCCAAAGTATTAAAGTAGGGCCTCTGCTGTGGATAAAAGGTTGCCATCAAGTCACAGTCACAACAATAGGCCATCATCCCAACAAGTCTGACTCATGACCATCAGTTTTCATCTTAGGGGAGGAAATAACATCAGAAGTTAGCACTACACTCTGTAGACTCTATAGTAGTAGTACTAAATAAAGTAAGAGGAAGTAGGGACAGAAAGGAAGATAGAAAAAGAACAGCGATCCCATACATGCACTATGTAATGTCATTGCTCGTTCTTAGAATCACTCTGGTCCGGAAGTAGACGGTAGACAAGAAGAAGTTACTTGAAGAATATGTGAAATCACTTGGCAAGGGGTCTTGGTTTCTGACTATTTTTCCCAAAGGCATATCTTTCACCATAAACTTTCTAGTAATAAATCTATCTCTCTTTACCAGGAAGCAAGATAGTACAGAACAGAGATTGTATAGCAGAGCAGAGAGTGTCAGTGAGCATGGAAAGTTAGTCAGTCATTTGTTCGATTTACTAATGGAATTTCACCCACGTTTTGCCACTTTTTCAGCCCTTCGTCCCTTACTTCCTGTCTAGTTTTTCTTACGCTATTCCATTCTCTACCCAGCCTCTGTTTGACTAGTTGTAGAACAACCTGCATACACTTTTTAATAGTTGAATTGGCGTATGCATAAAATGTAAAAACAATTACACCTCATTAAAAAATCCTTCAAGTTTTGTATCTTGAACTGCAAGCTGGAATGTACGGGAATTCTTTACGATAGGATGGATAATTCGGGTAAAGGTTTGAAAAATCTAACTGAAGTTTTAGTAGTTTCCGGTAACAGAGTTAGTCAACACTGTTATCAAATTTTTTAATTCCTGGTTAAACAGTCATTCGAAGCAAAGTATAAAAGTAGATGTCACTATTAGATGTAGATGTAGATTAACACTCGCGAAAGTCATTTTTGCATTGCACTTAACTGTATCTTCGTCTGAATGTAGCTAAATCCCTACAGTCTGAACGGCCACATATGGGGTTGGAGTGGGTACTGTGAAGAAATGATAACATGAAATGTATAAATGCAATTCACTGCTTAAAGTGCATTATTTTCACTAAGGAAAAATCTTTACTCAAAGCCGTAATGAAGCTGGACGCGTTTTTTTTGTAACTTTTGCTTTTTATTCGAAATCGTTATTCTTTCCATTGCTATCCATATACAAATGTAAGAGCAATCTTTCTTCCCATTCCATGACGTCAAGCAACGCCCATTTGCATCAGATTATTATGATGAATACATTTTTAGCTTGTTTGCTACAAACGCTCCCTCTGCTAATGCACTCTGATAGCCAAAAAACTTAACTTGTACATTAGGCGAGGATAATTCCATGCTATAAATGCTAAAATGTATCATGGAGATCTTTAAATCATATCTAGGTCTAGATTCTCATCTGCCCGTCTATAAAATTGCCCTCAAAACTTTGTAATATCGACGGAAAAAGATACACAATAAGTATTCAAACTCCAACCATGGCTATGGTGAGAAAAACCTGACCAATAATAATGAGACTCAAGAGGTAGATCTCATATGTGACGGCTGGCTTGGAATTGTTTGCTTGCATCTCGAATTAATCTCATAGTAGGAAAGGAAGTGGGAGCCCATTCCAGTAGCAAACAAACCATTATTAAAGTGTCAGTTGTTAACTACTTAAATAATAACTTTACTTGTAGATATAGAAGCAGGCTGGAAGTCATTAGGGGTTGATTTGCTTTGCTTGTGCTTTAGCGTGACAAAGAACAATACAAGGTTGAAGTTGGATGAAGCATCTCTTCTTACCTCAATTATCAGACTCACAATTTTTATGCATCAGAAACAAAAGATATTTTTTAGCCCTTTCTAGGGCTATTTATGTTGTCATGTCTGTCTGTCTGTTTGTCTGTCTGTCTGGTGTCTGTCCGATCGCGCGAGATCTCGGAACTTAGCCGGCTGAAACTTTGCACAGAGGTGGCAACTGCGCTAACGAGGTGCAGTGCGAAAGCTAAGACCGATCGGTGCAGGTGAAGACCCGTGTGCGTCAAAAAACCCCACAGGGTAATTACATGACCTAAAAATATTTTTCTACTTTTCCATCAAAATCACAAAAATATAAATAGTTTGGCCCAAATCGATAGTTTGAAGACCCGTGTGTGTCAAAAACCCCACCGGGTAATTAAATGGCCTTAAAAATGTTTTTCTACTTTTCCATCAAAATCAAAAAAATATTAATAATTTTGCCCAAATAAATCGACAGTTTAAAGACCAGTTAAAATCCCATCGGGTAATTAAATACCCTGAAATATGTGTGTTTAATAAAGACCAACAGCTATAAATATTGCGCCAACGCGCCCGGGAATGGGCTCTGCCAGCTGCACTCGGGGGTTTATCTTTTGAGTTTTAAGCTAATATGTGGGTCGTTAACTTCAGCGGTCCTGTATTAAAGCAAAGCGGAAAGGGGTGGCTACGCTGTCAGGTGAATTTGGTCAGGAATGTATAGAAAATGATCCAAGATAATTGTTGATTTCATGTATGTTCATAATAATTATTACCTCATTCACTTTATCCCATTTATTTAAGCTCAACGTTGCATAAAATTGCAATGAAAAAGACGGTAGCTTTGATATTGAAAAGGCAACGTCTGCTTGAGAATAAAATATTTCCCATTGAATAAACAAATCAAGCTCTTCTATTCTCGTTTTCATTCAATGCATCGATATGCAGGGAAAAACGAGTACTCTATAAAAGATTTACAAGGACAACAGCCTGTAACTAACACTGCATCCTTGTATTCTTGTACCATCAGACCATCACCATCAAGAGTACAAAAGAGTTTTGACAAATTCCCAGTCAATTGACTTAAGTACCTCAGAGCAATAGGGATGGTTTAGAATTGGACATGGTGCAGCTTTATCATGGCGATAAAGAGATCTACAACAATTAATCAGAGCTAGCTGCGTGAGTCGGGTTAACTTATACTATTTTCTAGTTGATGGACTAAATGGATGACACTTGAAGAATGTATTTAAGTAGGCTGAATGAAAAATTATCCAAACAAAATTAGTTGAATTCCACTAAACATGTGTTTTCTACTAGTTATTGAAGTAAATATGACATTGTTAAGAGACACAAATGAGCAGCTTTGTTGGTTGGTGGTCAGGTTTTCGTTTCGTCACTAAAATATCACTCGGCATCTAACTCGTTTTTTATTTTAATCAAGTTTAAAATATAAATATCTTTAAAATACTATTTAAAATTCACTTTGTATAAACTGTGAATTCTTCACCTGTACCGTGCACGATGAAATACGGGCTATTGTAACCAGAATTGTGTGAAAAATTGCTAAATAGACTGGAAAACAACGGACCAGGATAGTGATAGTACAGGACAGTGGGTGGGGCGATAAGTCTAAATATAAGGTACTTAATTATTTTTAAGGATTAAACTCGTTTCTGTAGAATCCCATATTACAGTACAGTGGTTGAGAAATATGGTCTTGCCTCTTGCGGTGTTACGAATACGGTACGAAGACTCTAAATATCTAGTGTAAGCATAATTTTACACATTTCATTACATTTTCTACTTTCCGGTCCAGCGTATCTCCATATTGTTGAAAACTCACTGAGGAGCTTGTGGTTTTAATGGTAACCGTACTTTGCGAATGTTTGCCATTGTACGGTGTTCGTTAACATAGGTTTAAGTTTAGAACAACAAATTAACATAAGGTGAATTTATAGGTGTGTAGTGAAAAGTTTCTCCAGACTAAGCAGGAAGAAGCTAACAATATTTTGTGATCAGGAATTATTAGAATAGAATGTATTTACAAAACCACACCATATCTGCTAGATCATGATTTTCCTACCTTTCTAAAGATTATTCAAGCAAGAAGAGACAATAAATTTATTATAACTATTCAAAGAGAAGCTGGAAAAATAGGATGAAAGAAATACCAACAGTAAACCAATGGGACGAGAGATTTAAAAACATTTTCTCAAGATCTAAGATTATTTGCGAAACTCATCTTCAGCAGCTTTTGCCATTATTACTCCCTAGTCTATAGATTTTTTTGGTTAAATTCAATTTATCTT
Organism: Hydroisotoma schaefferi; assembly: GCA_034682405.1. Taxonomy (NCBI): domain Eukaryota; kingdom Metazoa; phylum Arthropoda; class Collembola; order Entomobryomorpha; family Isotomidae; genus Hydroisotoma; species Hydroisotoma schaefferi. The sequence continues at coordinate 33,270 of JAQFZX010000582.1, read as the reverse complement.
TTAGACGAAGAAATTTTAGCTTTCAATAACGTCGTTTCCTCGTTTTTGTCATTCGTCATGTAAAAGGGATATTCGTTTTCCTCCCAAAGGATCAAAACTTTTGTTCTCCCAAGGATCAGCATATTATAGTATGAGCATTACAAGGAAAGTGCCTGCTAATTCTACTTTTTCATGCCCTGTTGTGTCTCATCATTTTGAGTCTTTTCAACATTTTTACACTAAGGGTTTCATTCTTTAGAGACAAAAATGTAAACGAAGTTAAGTTTTTCTTTTCTTCTTAAACTTTCCGACGTAGTTTTATACAACCATCTACCTATTGGCATAGATAGTATTTGATGGATCCAGATGATGAAACTTTGTTATGTTACGGATATTCCATTCATCCTGTGTCCTTTGCAATTTTTAGGTCATGAGTCAGCACATCTTCTACTTCAGTTACACATTCACTTTATTAGATAATATAATATAGCCCGTCGGTGTAATGCTTTCCTCTGCAGCAATAGTAATTTCTCTCAACTCGAGCGAGTCAATTTATTCCGGCTCAAGTTACTACTACTACTTCCAACTTCATCCCATTCTAAAGCAATTTCTTATTCCGGAGAATTCATATAATGTGTGAAGAATGGTCCAAGAAGATCTCAAGTAATGATATGACTATGGCGGAGCAGAGTTCCTGTGAGATTTGAGAAACATAACCCTATTTTACCTTTATATCCTCTTTATTCGATCATATTTTAGCATGATACTGACAAAAACTTTGCCTCCTTCTTGCCGTCGTTCGTAACTCTGAGTCCCCTAAAACTAACAGTAGTGTCACGGTGATATCTCTTACACACTAGAACGAGAAGTTGAATTCAATTCAATCTAAATTGAATTAAATTGACCCAGTGGAATCGAAAAGTTATAGATAACTGATGACTGAGTAGGTTAAGATAAGATGACAAAATTGATCTTTTCTTAGGACCGTTTACTATTATTATCTTCTAAAAACGTATATACTACTATCCAAAGTAGAGTGAAAAGTGGATAAAACCCAAAATTACCGTTAATTTAAGCTTCCACCTTTATCATTTTTGGTTGAAAGGTGCAACTATAAAAACTTTAAATCCTTTATGAATTTCAGGGCAAAACGGTGCCAAATTACCCGAAAAGACAAATCTGAAGGAACGAATCGGTAACTTTTTTTAGTAGAAGAAACGGATTAAATTCGTCTTTCCAGTAATAATACTCAGCAAAATAAATGACAAGAGTTCCTCTGAGACGTTCTTGCTGTGACATCTGAAGAGAAAACTGAATCAAAAAGTGCATCAGTTACACGACAAGGAACAAGGAGGGGGAAATTGATGACATTTTCTTTGTATACATTACAACACAGTTGCCTCATCATCGTTACTTCTGCATAAAGGATAAAACAGCAGCAGCAGAACAACAAACTGTCACCGTGGGGTCCTCTTATAATCTGCAATTGTGTTTTAATAACATTTAAAAGGGAAGAAAAAGGACATGTTATTATACAATACAAGTAACTAACTGCACCAACTTTCATCCCGCTATCTGTTTTCTCAACATTTACTACGAGAATCAACAATTTTTGGAACCGATTCTAGAAATGTCAACGCTCCGGCTGTTTGTGACGTCCATTCGATGAGAACTCTTGATTTTGATGATGGGGGAGATTTCACATCGGGATCGACATCAATCGTTTTCGATTTTATCCCCTTACTCTTTCCATAAACGTTTCCAAGCCCATGCTTACTCACTTGCTTGTACTCTGCCGATAAGTCTTCATTTGTCTTGAGAGACGGATTAGAATTAGACTCTGCATTCGAAACCCAGCTGGGACAAACAGGGAAGATCATTATCACATTTATTTCTTGAACGCCCCCCCCCCCCCATTTTGAGCGTCTTTGTAGAGTATTTTTGAATAAAAATCATATTCAAACAACGACAAATACGATATTGTTATACAAGATTGTCCTTCTATTATAACGAACAAAAAACGGTGAAGAAGATCCCACTGCTCATGAAAATCTTTGGTAAGTAAGAGTTGCTTGTGTAGGGTGAATGCTAATTCTCGCTACGTGTATTTATATAATGCAAGTAACAATTGAATGCATATAATTCAAGTTGGGTTTGTCCTGAAACTTATGCATTCTTTCATAGCATAATATACATGCGCTAGTTTTAGTCCGTTTTGCATCACAGACCGACATTCCACCAAACAGTTTGTTTGTTGCGTATCCGGTTTGTTGAGAATAGGAGTTTAAATAGTTGGTTGCAACAGGAAAGGGAGAAACCATCAATAGGAAAAATTAATGGCTTAGAATCAATTTTTGACTTATGGATTTCATGTCAAACGGCAAAGATTTAGTATCACTTGGTGATTGTGGTTTGTGCAGTCTTCTCTTGTACCATTTTCTTTTCTTTGAGCTGTTCTTTTGTGTAATCTTTGTTGAAGCTTTGATAAAATATTTCTTGACAAGAAACCATAATGAGAAACTGTTGGCGTTCTGGTGTACGATCACAGACAGTTGTGTAGATCAGAATTAGTGGTAGGAAGATCTCCCCACGAACACGATCAAGAATAACAATATTGTATATAGTTATATGAACTTAAAAGTTGACTGTTGAAGATGTCATGCTAGGATAGGTATTGCTCCTTGGACGGTTTTTAGGAACACCACAAATTGCTGTCAGAAGGGTTGCTTGTTCCGGGAATGGTTGTGACCTTTCTTTAAAGGTTTCATGAGGTTTATGTTTCAATCGATGCACGCAGTTTATATAAATGTATTTTACAATTTCTATAGATCGCTTTTAAATGTTGCTTTCTAATTTCCTCGAGTACTAGAGAAGCACAAAGGCTCGTTTTATTGACTTTAAATATCATGCTTGCTGACCCATTGCAGAGTCAATGAAATATTGTAGCGCAGCTGGAGCATTTGGTTAACCACTTGGGCTGCATGAACTTTATTGGAAGATGAAATAAACAGCATAACACTATTTCAGTTTTAGCTAAGTCAGTTGGGCTTATATGACCACGCTGTCTGTCAGTCTGTCCGTCTGTGAACTCGATAACTTGAGTAATAATGATATCACATCGCCAAAATTTTTTATACGGACTCAAGAGACGCCATTAAAGATTAAGTTCGTAAACCAGCCCGATCGGAACACCCACTGACCCGTGGGGGCAAAACGACCCCCCAGTGGTTTTAAATTTCGAAAAAAGTCGCACTTAACTTTTCTTTGAAAATAACAAATAACAGAATATTTTTGTCAAAAACGAAAGTTTTAGGCAGTCGTGGGGGTCAAAAGGACCCGATCGATCGGGTGAAAAATTTACAAGTATGGTTCTTTCACTTTTGTTTGAAAGTAAAAAATAACAGAATGTTTTTGGCAAAATCGAAAGTTTTAAGCACTCGTGGGGGTCAAAAGGACCCGATCGGGTGAAAAATTTACAAATATGGTTCTTTTACTTTTGTTTGGAAGTAACAAATAACAGAATATTTTTGGTAAAATCGAAGTTTCAGCCCCCCTTCCCTATCGGGTCAGAAATAATACACAGCATCAAAAATACAATGGGTAGTAACTATTACTACTTGTAAGGCAACCTTAGAAAAGAGAAAGTGACAATCGGGGGTATGGGGGCTGTGCTCCCACGTAAGATAAAGCGGCTGACACCAATTAACGTACCTATATAGCCAAACGTTGTATTTGTAATGGTTTAGTCAAACGGATAATGGATGAATAGCTACTGTCCCCGAACCCTACGCGCAGGCACACTTGAAGAAGTCAATCGGCCAGCACACCGTCCAGCGGTTATATTCTTAATGCAATTGACTGGGCTCACATAGCTGCTTGGAGGATGTTTTTTGTTAGACCGTTATGAGATGAAAGAGAAACTTGGAATAAAATTGCTATTTCAGGGAGGGTTATCGTATTAACGCTTGATAAGTAGAAATTTATGGAGAATGGCCACTTTTTGATGAACAATATTTGAAATCAACGAGCTTTAATTTAACGCTGAGGTTTTCATTGTATTTGGTATTATAATGCTCACTTGGAGATTTAGTTTAGTTGCATGAAAGGATGATTTTCTTTTGTAATCATAAAAATCGTATGCACGTATAAGGTCTTAAAATTACTTGCTAACTTAATTTAGAAATAAAACCGTATCTAAAGTTCCTAATTAACTCGGTTTGATTTTAATTAAAACAGCCTCTGCTCCAACTGGACTCTGCTGACTCAGCTTCAAAATCAAATATCCAGAAAATCTAGTTTGTTGAGACGGATCTCGTTGGAAAAATAAAAATTCCAAGTAATCAAAAACTCATGTTCTCACTTCCTCCTAGCAGCCCAATCAAGCCAACCCAATCAATTCCCAAGATGATTCCAAGAAAGAGATCAGCGATGGAAGATGCTTGTCTTCAGTGCCGTAAGAGAACCCTTTTACCCACCAAGATGTCAATCACTGTCAGTGCTGTCCTCTTGGTTATCATCACATCTGTCGTCTTCGCATCCGATGTCCCACCAACATATGACGGTAAGCCAATTTACAACTGTTGAGCTTTTTTTCAGCCCTGCATTAACATTACTGGCAGCAATCTAGCAACTCCTTATTGACTCCAAACATCCATCGGCATCTTGCTGTTGCTGCTCGAGATAATGAATCCATATACTGAAGGGCCATTTCTCACTTTATTGTCGTTAATTTTTATCCAAGCTGAAGCTAAGCTGGTACTGTAATTACTAGTGTGAATAGACTGCCTTCGTCCGTCTTCGTTAAAGTACTAAAACCCCAATCTCTAAAGGAATCTATGGAATTTATTGACATTTTATGTTGAAGAAAGCAAAGGAAAACTAGTTTCTAACTTTAGGCTATAATCTCGAAAAGACAACCCTTTAATAGATAAGTAAAAATGAAATTTCGCTGGAAGAATCCTGATCACTTCAATAACTGCCACCCGATAGCAAAAAAGTTAGTGTAATTAATTTAAACAAAGCCTAATTAGAGATTCTAATCAGTTTAAATTAAAAGCTTTGTCAGCATCAACGCAACTTTACTTACGATAAAGTTTACCACTACTACTCGCATTTCCTAGCTTTACAATAGACCAAAAGGTGCGTGATGCGTTGGAATTGCTACTGGTTTTAACCCATTGGAAAGCCTGGTGAATGCAAATCGGCACTTATGCATTAGACATGGCATCTGAGCTTCTATCTCATCATCTCATCATCATGGCCAAGGTGAACTGAAAGCATGGGCATTGCATACAAATTAGGTGGAAGTGAAAGTCGGCACGATCTGGAAATGGACTTCACCAACTCGTTCGCTTTTCTTTCCACCGCAGGACCACTACCTACTATTCATTTTGATGTGGCTGAAATGATATTGCCGCTTTGAAAGGGTGAAATAATAAAATAAAGGGTTGCGTTGGTTGTTGGAGTTGAAAAGAACTGAATGTTTATATCAGTCTATGTATAATATAAAAGAGTATAGTGGGCAATTCCATTAGAAATAACTCCGAAGTCTGAAACGGAGAGGATTTCTACCCGATCCAATGGGTAATCTAGAGAATTATTTTATTCCAGCTTATCTAGGCTGAAGATGGAATTTTGTTGTAACCGAGAAAGTGAGAAATCCCACGCATTGATTTACTACACGAATGAGGGGCTGTACTCTGTACACAGAAGAGGGTAAACGAGTATTGGAAATCGAACTTGAGTTTGGTTTAGTTAGACGTCAATTTGAATCGACATGGGTGAAATGGATGAAAGCAGAAAACTCATTTATTTAAGTAACCGAGTAGATTTCTTGAATAGTTGTATAAAAAGGAGTAGTTTTCTGTGACAAGGTTTATTCAGTATCTTGCCTAAGAGTCTGATATTGTGTATTACTTTAAGGTGTAAATTTATTTCAATTAAGTAGTTAAATTTCTATCTTGTTCAAGCTAAATTTTAATAATATTTTTAAAGTTTATTCTTAAGAAATCTTACCCAATTACGATACACAAACGTAGTATGCGTATCTAGTACGTATTTAGTATGCTTCTTATCCATCCAAACTTAATTTACCCACCATGTCTTAGATTTGATTGTATGATTAATAGGTGCATCAAATTTTTGGCTGTAACTTTCTAGTGAATGAGGGATGCATCGATACATGTCTGATAAGTTGCAAGTTTACAAGCAATCATATAAAATGGTGTATCAAAGTATAATTGTCAATATTATGGCCCTCATAGGCCTTCAGAGCAATGCTCCTTTTTGAATTTTGGTACTGCAACGGCTGGGCATGTCTATATGCAGTTGTGCACAATAATTTTGTCTTCAGTTTTATTACTTTTATTATTGGTTCGATAAAATGTTTTCAGTAGGAGCAAAGTAAAGCTTTCCGTAAACACTAGAATTAACACACACACACATTGTTTTATTGGACAAAAGTTGAGGAAATGCTTCCAACATATGAATTCATATGCCCCTATCAATATGTTATATCGGATACACTTGTTGGTTCCAATTATTGTAAGTTACAAATGCTCACCATATCTTGATCTTAGCTAATCTCCATTGTGTGGGCAGTTCATTTATTTTCCAGAATTAGAAATGGAAGGGGCAGAGCCAAGCAGGCCGTGATTATAAACCGTTTTTGTCATGCATGCAACGCTTTACATGCATAAAATGAATTAGGAACATGTACTTTATCGTCTGAACAAACAAAGGCTGGACTACTGCATAATTTTTCATAATAACTTCTCTTGTTATGTCAAAAATGGAAATCATATCGAATGTCAGTACATGTGGGCTTCAAATTATAATTGGAAGTCATTTAAGGTTTAAAAGGAGCTAGCCTTTTCTAGGAGAAATTTTATGATTCTATTGTTTTCTCCGTGATAAACAAGAGCTGTGTGTCCATTTACGTAATTTTCAGAGCTCCCATCGCATCGGTCCCCTTTTATTCAACCAATAACAATGCTGGAACACGCATCGCATGAAATTATGTACATTTCAAAGTCTCTGTGGGGATCAATTTCAAAACGGAACATTCCATCAAGACAATAAATGCCTATTAGAAATGATAAGATTAGCGGAATGACTATCTTAAACAGGGAACAAAAAACCTCCTCCAAGCAGCTATGTCAGCACAGTCAATTGTTTTAAGAATGTGAACGCTGCCCGTTTTACTTATTTAAATATGAGTGCATATTTGGTCCGGGATAGTCACTACTATTTATTTAATCAGTTATCCGTTTCCATAACCCATACCAATTAAAACATTTGTTATTTGTTACTTTTGAATAAAAGTAGAGGAACAACATTTCAAACGTTTTTCCCCCGACCGGGTCCAATTGACCCCCACGGGTACCTCAAACTTTGGTTTTTGGTAAATTTAATCGGTTCTTTGTTACTTTTGAAAAAAAGTGGGGGTCGTTTTGACCCCGACGGGTCACCGTGTGTGTGGTCCGATCGGGCTGGTTTACGAACTTAACCTTTGATTGTGTCCCTTGACTTCCTATGCAAAATTTTGGTGATGTGGCACCATTATTTCACAAGTTATCAAGTTATCTGTCCGTCTGTAATTTACAGACGGACAGACAGACGGATTGTGTTTTCATATAAGCCCAATTGACTGGGCTAAAACCAGAATAATTCTTATCCTTTAATTACCTTATAGGAAAAGACCAACCACTGATTGTGAGAAAGCTCCTTACTTGTAACATTTTCCTTATTTTCCATTTTCTTTAGGATAGTTAAGCCCTCTTTAGCATTTTTTTCACTTAAAGAGAATGGCCAACAAAAGTCAAGAAAACTCAATTCCAGATGACATAATAATGATTATTCTCTCGATTCCATCTGAGAAAAACTTGCCAAGATGCTTCTACAGAGACTGAGACTTGTGACGCGAGCAATTATGGGTTTATTCTAATAACCCTAATGCATGACAAGATGACAAGACATGGGAATGAAACCGAACAGTCTATTACATGACTCGTTGTGCTAGAATGGAAGCATTATATTATGATTATTATTATTAGTAGAGAAATAGGAAAGAATGAGTGGGCATGACACGGCAGTAATGGCAGGTAGGCATCATCGTGGAATTTGTACGTTGAGAACTTCTTGACAACGAAACGGTAGAGACCGTCGTCGTTGTCGATTATCTGGCTATATTGAACTTGCACGAAGCTCTTATTAAGATTAGCCCCTACGACGTACATGTCACTTCTGTTCTGACAAGGTATCTATGTGCGTTTTTTACTCCTTAATAAATACTACTCCTACGTGAAAGCATGTACGATCTATCCGGTTGCCTGTAGCAAATATTACATTGATTGTATGGCAGTATGGTTATCTAATCATAAAGTTATAATAATTACGCATATCATACCTGCCCCTCTTTATGGTTAGTGGAGCTGACGATATGAGCATTTTCATAGTCGTTCTTAAATTCCAGAGTCCTATGAGAATTTATTTTATAAGAAGATATTATAAAGAAGGGGATAATTGAATGGATAGAACTCTATATAAGTGTCATTATATTACCAGTCTTTTAAGTCTTCCCTTTTTCAATCGGATTAAAAAGGGATTGATTTCATGTAGGACTGAATGCTTACACGGATTACTAACTGAGCTCAGTGTATGATAGTCATTAATAAAAAGCTACGTTCACACAAACTCTCCAGGCTATGAATCCGTCTGGCTGTATGTAGGCAGAGACACTAGTATATATTACCTTGGTTTGTTAAATAAGAAGATAGAGGTGCCCCTACAACAACAGCAGGGAAGACTCGTCTTCATTTGGACTTGCTGCATCATCCTTATGTCGGCTATATATGCGATAGTTTAGTGTGAGACATTTCATTAAGAGTGGCCACGAGGCGCTTAAAAGTTATGATGGACATCAAACGGGCTCTGGAATTTCTTCATTTCGCCATCTCATCAGCCACTTTTACAAAGTTGAAGCCGAGGAGATTAGAAGTGACGGAAAGTATGAGCATTTACCTCCTAGCAGAAGACCTTGTCTTAGCATCGCATCAACCTTATTGTTAGTTAAGTCTTATGCTGTTTTATGGAACGCTTTACATAAAAAGAGAATTTATCTGTTCGAAAATGCCCTAAAAGTATTGCATATTTTTCTCAAAGGATTGCGTGGGATTCTAGAATTTGTTTATGCTCCGGGAGGAAATGGTTATGCTTCTCTGGCGCCTTTCTAGATTCTCAGCTAACCGCGTATAGTCTTTAGCCTTCAGATTTATTTTATGTAGAGAAACGTTTAACTACCGAACAAAATAATTTAAGAAGTAAGCAAAGTTGCTTCAAAGAATAAGAAACGTTTATTTTCTGAATAGTTAGCCGTGTAAGTCCAAGAAATACCAACTGATAAAACAATTATTTGATAGGATGCAGCCATAGTGACAAAAGCATTTTTCTGTGCAACACTTCTAGTGTCTTCAAGTAAATCAAGACATCATGGGATTTCATTTCATCAAGCTGAAGTCTGGTGTCTTGAGTGACACCCAATACTCTTACAATACTCGATTGGAAATCCGATTGCATCAAACAAGACTGGATGGCTACATGGCTTTATCCAAGAAAGGAATGGAATGAAAGGGTTTACATCTCTGTTCGTTCAATATGTGGTGTACTCTTGGTCAGATCGATTGAGGGATTAGGAATAAATATTCTTTTGAACTTAAAAAGCTTAGTGATCCTGATTTAGGAAGGAGGAAATATGTGCATGTTTGCTTCATTCGACGTCGTCATACTCTGATGCATGCAAAGTCTCCAGTTTTTCCACTTGTGCTTGACTGACTACATCTTGTTATTTATCTTGTTTGCTATGTAAGGAAATGGACGGATAGATCTCATCTTAGAATGTTTCAAAAAGCATACCATGAATCCATGGATTTTCTGTATTGTTAGATCGTATCCGCTTTCCAAGCTTATCGATATTCGGATACTTGAAGTTTAAAATCCAAATATGGTTTGAGCTCACAATTTGTTTAAGATGTAACAATATCCATCAGTGTTTTGGTCAATGAGCAAATTCCAAGTTTAATGTTTAGTAAATGCGACTTTAAATAGTAGATATGGAAGTTTTTATCTTGTACCTTGTACGTACCTCCAGAGATATTACGATAAAATTTAAACAACATTATTCGTTTTTTATCTTTGTTTAGTTTAAAACAGGATATTTACTGGTTTCACCATTTTGACACTATACTCAATTGGAAAAGGCTACAGGAAATAGCACGTGCATAGCAAAAATGTCAATGTTTCGCTTTCGGTCTTTTCAATCACACATTTGAAAATAGAAAATTCTACTTTTGGCAACGTTTTGGAAATTGTTCAAACCTGACACTCTTTTTAAACAGAGCAGTTACACTTTTCTAGCCTGTAAAATATCTAGATTGCAAAGGATTTGAGCAGTTAAATCGAACAATAGTTCTGACCAGGAAAAAAAGTTAGAGTAATACTTTTTTCTCTGTCTGGTTAAGATACCCATAAAATTCTCAAGCTCCAACTTCAACCATTGGTTAGGCATTTTCTCCCCATTTCGGCGAATGTTTTATCTCCACATTTATCACCGTAGAAGGTTGAAATATGAGCAGATGGGAGATGGATTGGGGTCAAATTGACAAATCCGACTCAAAGTTCAGCCAATCTTTTTCCCCCTTAGGTAAACTTGTTTCACTCAGCTAACAGTAAAAAGACTAGAATCGCAGTAAAATGGAGTGAGACAAGAAACTCGCAACTTGCGATGTGCTCAAGGCAGTGATGCATTGATCATGTTACAATAGGATCCAACTAATTTCACAGGGTGAGTCTTCCCCAGTAGTTTCTACTTTTAGAACTTTTTCTTAGTCTTAAACATTCTCTCATTTCAGCTTGGTATTCTTGATTACAATTAGAACATTTATAAAGCGGTTTGCCATATGCTGGTTAAAGTGGTATAAATGCTTGTCGCTATTTCATTTATTCTACAAAAAAGCCCAAGCCCAACAGGCAAGCAGTATGCCTCTCTCTTGCTCGACTACAATTTGTGTTTTAAAAGACAGTTCTTTCTTTACTATTGCTGTCAAAGAGACAAGCTAAAATGGTACGCAAGGGAACAATTAAAGGTAGAATGGTTTCCAGTGTATTTCTCATTTATTTTGACTCTCCTGTTTCTGATTCTCTCTGTTATGGGCTAGCCACTCTGTGAAATAATCTAGGGGTAATAATTACACCCAAAGTTTATGAACCGAGAAGGTCTTCTCTACTCTGCCAGTGACGTTCTGCTGACCCCTTATGATTTATTTCCTTTAAAGTATGCGTTGTTGTCTCAGTTATAAAGAAATGCAAAGTTAAATTCCATTTCTATCCGTTAAAAAACACCGGTATGGTGCTGACAGTACATTTTTGATATGATTTCAGCGTTGATGACGATGACAACTATTTTTAACAATTAAACTTGTCAAATAATTTGAATTTGAAGCATGTTGATAAAAAAAGGTCTCAAAATGCAAAACATAACTTATTATGAAAAGGAAAGGCTCGATACATACCCCCCCATGCCCTGGCTTTGTACTTAATACTGCTAGAATGTTTAGCTAATATGCCTTTTTTGTAGAATGTTTGGAGTTACCAACGATGTAGCCAGTTGGCAAAGAAGGTGTCTCATTTTGTCGTTACTTAGTGGCCATAATGATAATGATTCAAAATAAATAGTCTGCTACTGACTTTCTGGTACAGACCGAGTTAGGGTTTTCTAATGTCTTTTGCACCCTCCTTGTATTTTACTTCTCTTTTTCTCTTAATATCCTGTTGTTGCAGGGTAGTACAAGTTGAATATATACTGCAGTAGAGTCTTTATATTAACAATGTTTCCCAAATACCAGGTCGAGTTCAATTCCACGGAGCATTTTTCTTCCTGTAAACTCCCCTACCTTAGAGACAATCAGAAGTCACCTTAGTCATCCAATAAGTTTATACATTTTTCTAAGCTTCCTTTTTCTTACTCTACCCTATAGTTGGTTAGTTTTGGATTTAGTTGGCTATTTCTATTTGCAGAGCAAGAAGAAATGAGAAAAATAATATGACTTGGCAATGGAGGGAGAATGTCACATTAAGGCGAAGGTGATCTTGATATTGCGGGTGGATTTATTCACCCCTTGACTTTAGATGGGAGAGAGTTCAGCTTCTAACATGATATAAAATAATGTCCTCTAATGGAAATGAGAATATATCCATATAATTTTACCATGTTTTTCTGCTCCCTTTTCAGCCGAAAAAAGAGGTACTGAACGTACTAAGGGGAAATAGGCGAGAGAAATGAAATGGCTTAGGATATCAGTTACTAATTTTGTAGGATTTGCCGAATTCCATATTCTAGAGATTTTCATGATGTTCCTGCCTAATATTAGTACTCTTTGGATGGATATTCAGGGGGGTTGGATTGAGAAAATATGGAAGTAGGATTGAAAACCGGTGGAACATAAAATAAGCCGTGGTAAACAAACGTCGCGAAGGGATAAAATACGCGATGATATGTGCTGGATGTGGTGTGTAAAATGTACACGACACCCCCTTAAGGGCAGAAGAGTACCCAGTACCCGCCTCCAAACTCTTTTCCTACAGTGACCTTAGGTCCGAAAACAGAAGTCGAAAAGTACAAACGTTCTAGAGTACCGAACGTGTGCAATCATAATTGACAAAAGTTTCATGCATACCTAAGTATTACTGATGTGCCGACAGAAAGTGCATTAAGGATTTCATCCTTTCCTGATATAGAAAACCGGAAAGTCGTAACAGATGTCGACGCATAAAAACGAAATACTTGAGGATGCATACAATAGTTTTGATTGAAAAACGGAGTCGAAAAAGGGGGAAATGACAGTCTTTTTATTGAATTAAAAAGTCGCTTCATCTCAATGTACAGAGGAAGATCTGTGCTGTCGGAGTCAGAAGCTGAAATAGCAAATGTCAAATATATTTTTTCTTAAATTTGCAGTAATTTCAAATATTTTAGTAAAAAACGGATATACTTTTATAGCATTGAAATGCTCAATGGAGTAGTGCCAAATGAGTCCCAAACTCTACACATGCATTAAATTATGACTAATTCTGTCAAATCACATCATAAAATACGATATAAGAAACGTTGGTTCTAACTTTCTTTTCCCGTATATTTTACAATAATTTCCCAGTATGTTTCTTACCAAAAGTATGCAAACATTGTTGGATTTAGTTGTAGGCTATGTGATCTATTTGGCAGACTAAAGTTTCACCCGATTCTCTCAAAGTGTGCACATAGTCCTTACACGACACAAAGGAAACTCCGACTTTTAGAGCCAGCAGTCATAACTTTTATGCTAATATCAGTACTTCTCATACAATCCTTATTTTTTTTATCCTACCATGAAAAGCACAACCTACTTTTTTTGCCCTAAATGTATATCTAGTAAAAATAAAATTATGGATGTATTATTCTGCGGCCAAGCAATGAATCTCTATTACTAGAACCAACGCAGTAAAATGACGGACCGTCCTATTTTATTCAGAACACAATGTAATGCTACAAACATACATTCTGGACATTCCAAAAGAGCAGACTGGGAAAGGTTTTTGTCCCAAAATCCGATGGCTAGCTCTTTGATGTCTTACTTTTATTATTTTCCGTCTGAATTACTGAGGTTTTTTGTCCATGATTTTATTGTGCGTTTCTAGAATCCTTACTCTACCAAATTTACTGCGTCCAATTGGTTAGTGTAGCTGTGATCTACGTCAAAATGTAGCTGAAGAATCAATGTTTATTCTCCTAAATAAAACCTAGAAATATAATCAGTCTAAGAGCTGTAAGAAGGAACGTCTATGTATAAGGTTGAAGGTAGTACATATTTATTTATTGCTGAAGCTCGTCCAACAAAAATGGTGCAGCTCTTAAGACGCAAGACCAGCCCCACAAACACATAACAACAGCATGTAGACAAGAAAAGCGATAAAGCAAGCAACACATTGCACTTACAAACTTTCTCTTCTTGTGCGATTCTGTTTTGAAGATAACACTAAGATTTGAAGTATCGCTGGCTACAAGTGTATTGGACAATTACGCCCAGTGTTATTGAATTGTTGGGATTTCCTGACAACAATCAGTTCACCCAAGAGTCGAGAAAATCTTTAACCCTGTGTAATGTGTCCTGTATTACTAACAGAGAAATGAAATAAGAAAAAGCAACGACTTTTACTTTAAAACTATCTTTTAATTATTTGCAAATCATTTGGATTTGGATTCAAAGTACGAAATATAGTTTTCTGTAGGGTAACCTTCATCCTGAAGATTGTAGAGTTTAAGGTATCGCTTCGCTGCTTAGACACTTTCCTTACGAATTATGAAACGAAAAGCTTTCACCAAAAGCCCCAAAGAAAGATCGGCACTCCTGCAGTCTTTTAAGTCCATAAAGCGTATCATTTTTACTAGAACTGACCAGGGAGTAGTGGATACAAAGATGATGAATCCACTTGAAAGGAGTTGGACAGGACTCATCCGTTTTCATGTCCAACATTCTCAATCATCCTATCAAAAATATACCCTTTCACTTCTCTAATATTTTGTACATGAAAAAGTCAGCTAACGTAGCTTCTGTACCTCATAATATTGCTCTTGATATTACACTTTATGTACCTCAAACGGCAAAATTTGTTCTCAAACCCAACCATTCTTTGCTTGATGTGCCTATCTCGTTTCTCCCACTCGACTTTAGCTTTTTTCTTTCTCTCATTTTGTAACTGCAGACACCAGCCACTGTGCTGGCAGTGAGATACCCTTTCTTGGGCGTAGGAAAAGCTATTTTAGTAAGTAATATAACAAGATATATGAAGGTAATATTGGAAAGACAACTTTCTTCATGAGGTTTTGACTTGCCCTTTGACTTCTTGGCTGGGGTTGAGATTACACTGACTCAGGCTCAAGCCAACTAGGCTAAACCCTTTTAGAACCCTCTGGAAGGAAGGCACATTACATTTTCCTCATTGATATTGCTGAGCTCTATACATAGGTATTTATTTATAGTAAGAACACCATAAGTAAGAATACGGCGTAGCATAAAAGTTAGATATAAAATGCAATCCCGATTTTCTTTGGAATGGAATGCACTCCAGTGTAATCTAATGTCTTGAAGTTGAGTGAAATGTACCGAAGTCAAAGTGAGCACCCGTGAGCCAACAATTTATTACTGAAAGGGTCCACACCATTGAGAATCCCATCAGTAGCCGATCAATGCAATATCTCGGTTCTGGGATGAATCAATCTGAAGAAACCAACTTGATTTTTTTCCTTTGTAGGAGTCGGTACAGTTCACTAAAGATTTTCGTCCCTGGCATTGTTACATAAAACATTGGAGTATCAAGTTTTATTTGCATGGCACATCAAATGTTGAGACGAGTGGCAATGCATTTTCATAGTATTTGCGGCTTTGGATTTTAATCAAATATCTTGATTTCCATAAATTGAAACTGCTAAGAGACTATTGCGTTGAAGCTTGTTCTTCTGAGTAAATATTATAAGCCCCAGAAACAGCTCACGGTTGAACCTCCTTTCCAGTCGTGTACACTTTGTGTATTTAAATACAAAATGTGTTTGTCTTTCTTGTAATATGCAAATCTACTCCGTGGTACATGGCTCACTATGCAAATACAATCAAACAAAAAGCAAGATTTCCAAGTGATAATCATTACTTAGCTCGTTTCCTTCGTTGGAAGTTGTAAATGTAATGTCGTCTCTGAGTAGCTTATCCGTTCATTTGGTTAGGTTGTATCTTGCTGCTAGGCTGGTTTAGTTGGTTGTTGTAATACCCTAATGTGGAAATGTAGTTTAGGAGTATGACATGGCTTGTTGGGTAATTTAAACTAAAATATGATGATATCTTGAGCTTTAACGGAGTCTATTCCCTTCGAGGATAATGTCACTTAATTCTTGGTTTGTGCAAGGCAAGGAAATGTGTGTCTACCTACTCTTCATTGGACTCTCCATTCCTTCAAATCCCTTCATACAGAAGCAAGTTACTGGTCATATAATGATAATACAATTCGTAAGAATGCAGGATTAAAACTAAATGCAGTTAAAAAATGTATTTTCAGTACACAGACTTTATTCTTGCTTTGGGTTAAGGTGACTGGTTAAAATCTCCGCGATGTAACATGAACAAAGGAACAATTTCCTCATATATAGGACAGGCCACAATAGGAAGCATCCATACATTTATGCGCTGTATACGATGGTAAAACCATATTAGAAGGAATTAAGGTTTAAACAAGAATCAGAAGGCGTCTAATAAAACATTTGGACATTTATGGTCGGGATACCGTGTTCAGTATTTGTTCTGAAAGTAGTAATTCTAGAACTTGAACTGGATAAGTTACTCCTGTAATTCTTCGGTATTTTAGAGGGTGTACAGTAAAAACATTTCCTACCATGGTGAATAAAAGTTGCAGAGGATTTGCTACTATATTTGGAGCTATCTTACAAGTAGCAGTACTAAAAGAATATGAAGTTTAGTAGGTATGTGATATGGCAATTACAAGGCTTGTAGCAGATGGACGTAGGTATGTTGGCAAGATTGTTTCTGAAATATAGATACCTAACCTAACTGGCTGGTAATGGTTGAACTAAAACAAAACCATCCAGGGCTGTACAAAACTTCTTAAGGCGAGCCTGGGTTATTCTTTAGAGCTAAGTCATGGATAAGTTAAGGATATGTCTTTCTACGTTGCAAACATTTTCTTATTACGAGTTATTATAATTATTGTACCGCCATACGTAGCAAAGTAGACAGTAATTTGCCGTTTTTATGATTCATTCCAGATCGGTGTAAAATTTTCTTCCGTAGGTCCGTTAGCTATAATAGTGATTTAAGTGTGGACGATGAAATATTGAAACGATTTTCACTATGTTAACTTTATGTTTAAGACCAGAAACCAATGAAACCCGGAAATAAACCCTTGCCTATTTTGCGATTTCGAGTTTAAGTTTTCATAGATGTTGAACCACCCTACATTGACTTTTACGTTTAGTTTCATTAATCTTGGTCAAAAGGAAAATACACTTTTTGTATCAGTCCAGTGTAGTTTATCATACTCAAAATGATTATCGTGGTCATTTTATGCTCGATGTTATTCCCTCGCAAGTAGCAACCCATTTGAGACTACGTCCAAAAAAGCACGGCAGCCACTAAATGTAACAAGCCTAATTATTATTGTAGTTGTTGTTTCCTTTCCCGGAGTTTTTACCTTGTTAACGGACTCATGCCCCAGACGTAAATTCGAATGAGTACATTTCAAACAATTCTGCGGAACAGTGGCTCCACTGAAATTCCTCTCTGCAACGCAACGCACACGGACCAGTTAAGTTGACAGGATAGTTTTCTAGCTCAGACTAGTCAGTAGCAGTGAAACATAAAATCATTACATTCACAATACAATGCATCGCTGCACTCAATGGAAAATCGCTAAAAAAGCATCCGTGCAGTTTCAGTTCCAAATTGTTATGCACTTTATTCATCGAGCTAATAGCAGTAGTAATGACTCGATGGGGATGTTATTAGCCCTGTTTGAGTCAAGCATTCTTCCTGCATTACGATACGAACACGAACGCCTACTGCCTCTTAAAATGTTTTCAGGCAAATCCGTGAAAGGAAACTTTGCTCTTGCAAGAATTAGTACTTTTAGTGGAACCTGCTGAAATTGAACGACAAAAGCTTACTCTTCTAGGTCCTTGCATTTTTATGATTGTTGCTGCACTGCAATTGCAGTTGCATCAGCTACTTGCATTTAAGCAAGTAACAGCCCTTTGTTAAAATAACGAGTTCCCCCTCCAAAAATAGCAGTTTTGCTAGATTTTCCCTACTAAAGCTTTTTTCTTTCCTTCCATGAGCTGGAAAATATATACTGACAGACTACGGCATATTCTCACTCTATTCCAGACTATGAAGCTTCCATCTGAAACTAAAAGTTTCCACTACATTCGTTTTATCTTTTGACGTGAAATGGTGGTAATAGTGAGGGAAATAGATTTTTTATATAGTGATACACTCCTAAATGTCATTTTGACCTATTCGACTTTCTTGTCGGCATTGGATCAACAACAGTCTAACGTTAACGTTACCTTCCCTTCGAAAATAAAAGATACTCAAGTAGCGATGGGCGAAGCAATTTTATAAGCTTAGGAGAGAAATGGTCTCGAACTCAAAATTTATTATAGTATCTTTCGGAATCTACCACTTTCTTTCTACCTGGGCACCCCATAAAAGTGGCTGATCTCCTTAGACCTCCTATAGTAATCAAGGAAAACATGTACTTCTACTTCATAAATGCGTATATGTGTGTAGTTAACTCAGTGTAAACTTCGGTGCATCGCGAGTAGAAAGGAAGGAAACTGCAACGGCAGGGACGGAAGTCAAGATTAATGTCAACCTTGAAATTTAATTTCGTTTCCAGAGTCAGGTTTAAATTAAAATCAGTAAGGCTTTTCGGAGAGGAGTGACATTTTAGTTAATAGAATTTCCATTGAGTACTTAACTTTAACATTCAATTAATTTCATTTGTTTAAATATAATCATGAAGAATCTGTAGGATCGTAAGTAAATTACACATTTTGCTGCTATTTTAAATTGTACAGTAATTTAAATGGTCCTTATTGTTTCAAATGAAACATTATTTAAAAAATTGAACCCTGAAAAAATTGGTGAGGATAGTTAACCTTCTACTTCTGAGGATACAAATACGTAAATTACGATGCAAACTAATATTGGAGGCATGGCGGTTAGAAAAATAAAGGTATTCTCAGTATGAATATATATACCCATACATCCCCAAGTTGTTAAGCTCGAACGCTTTGATGCCTTTAATATTACTAAATGTTCCTTCCTGAGGCCAATCTCAATCAAAATCTTTGAGTGATCAGGTTCTGAAGTTGGAGAGGTTGTGGCTGGATTTGTTCAGAAAGAAATTGAATGCGATAGGTGGTTATTGTAGAAGATTTCTAGTTTCCGGCACTTTTTCTAAAGTTCCAGTTAACTTTGATCTTTGTAAAAGAAGCAGTCAGGACTCCAACTCCGAATCCTTGGAAAAGCAATCTTTTTCGTTTCAGGCTCCGTTATCTGTTCATCCTTTCGATTACGTCTACTGACTGTTACTGCAATCTCTAGAATACCCCATCAAATTATTTCTTATACAAACCGGGTCAAATTATGGTATGCATTTATTTTTAGCTATTACTTATTCAACGTACTCAAAAGCTTGGAAACTCCTTATCAAATAGAACCAATTTAATTAAATGTATTCCGTTCATTTTATTTTACAATTTAAACATAAGAATTACCTTATACTCCAGTAAATTTCAAAAACAAATACTTCAAGTTTGCCAGTGAGCATGTCTACCGACTTAAACAAAGCTGCTAACTCTATCTAATGATGTTTTTGATTCAAACCTAACGGAAAAGTTTCAGCAGCTCAGTTACATTGAATTCTGGTAACTTAACATGTTTATAAATGGAATATGCTCTCCCAAGAGTCACTACTTATACGAACTGATAGTGTTTTTTCTAACTTAACTTCAGTTTTTTAGTGAGTATTCAGATTTCGATCAGGTTCTCCTTTTATTACTATTTAAGGTTGAAATGGCATTGGATGTCATCGCATGAAAGGCTGTGGCTGTATAAATACTACGGACAGACAAAAATCTCCAGAAGAGAGCTCAAACAAAGTACATAGTAAATGTAGTACTAGAGCTGTGTAAAGCATCACAGTTTTTATATTGGTCCCATCATCATCAGTGTTAGTTCATTTGAAAGTTCGGTAGAATAGCTATTCCGAGGGAGAAATAGACAAGGCAGACACCCCCTTGACAATCCAGTCCCATCACATTAGCAGTTATTGTCTTAGTGAATGCGAGAAGGTAAACATTAAAGTAAAAGTAGCTAGAATTCATCGACCCATCCTGTGATGAGATTTCATGGATCTTAATTCCTTTAGAGGAACCAGACTCATTATTTTTTCATAGGAAATTTTCTCTCTGTGCCTTTCTCTCTACCAGCTGAATCAATTCTGTTCATCGTGCCATAAGCCCTGATCCCGATGGACAGCACATATAAAGGTTACCAACCTATGTTTTTACACAAACTGTAGAGCATAGGTATTGTAGGCTCCTTTAAATAAAATAGAAGTAGTTAAGTTCAAAATCCACAAAAATACCTATTCACTTCATCTATCTTGTTGTACTGAGTGAGTTGAACTCAATTTTCAAGCGCAAAACTTGGAACGATAAGCAAGCAAAAAAGGAAGATGACTATGATGGGAAGGATGAGTGTTTTTCCATCCCTGATATTTTACCCATGCCGACCTCAATAACTAGGCATCTTTTAGGGGAGATTTTAGCTTGGTTCGTCGTACAATCAGCTTTCTCTTTGTCGGGTTCGTTCTTATTTCTGGTTTACAGCCGAAACCAGTTAAACCTAAACTTAAACCAGCAAGTTAAAGCATTCACTGAATCCTCTCTATATTCTATTCTCATCATTCTTAAGTATCTACTATAAGCCAACATAGTGTAGCCTTTATTTTGGTGGCTTTCTTTTCCTAAGCGTATTTATTTAGATCCTCGAAGTTGAAACTTTTAACCTGGAAGTAGGGAACTTTCCCTTATAATGTATTTTTGGTTTACCCAAACTTAGACAATTTGGTCGGCTCTTCTTGTATGTGGAGAACAACTTGACTAGAGACACTCATTAGTTTTTACTCCTCGACACCCATTCCACTCCCTCTCATATGCATTTATATTAGAGATTTTACAGCGACTTATGTCTTTTCAAGTAATAAGAAAAACAGAAGAAGGCCATTACATTAAGACTGGTAGTATTACTTACATTCATTCGTTGGTCAGGACTTTGCTTAATAATCTTTTTAACTTATAATTAGGATTTGTTCAACCTCAAACTTTAAGAAAATTTTTCTGTGGAGTTTATTGTACCACTACTGCAATATTATAAATATTCTCTCAGATCTACTTTTAAGCTTGTTTGCTGCAGTTCAAAGCTTAGAACGTAGCTAAGACTTCCCTACTTGAAGGACTCATTCCGGTGGAAAAGAGTAGAGTGAGTCTTCTCTTTTGTTATTTACAAAATTTTAAATAAATATACTGCTGGTATGGGCCCGTGTGCAATTTTAGATATGAAATGTTGTTATGACTGGAAAGACAAAAAACCCGTATCACACTAAATGGCTTCTTGTGTATGCAAATGAAATGTCGGAAATTATTCTCTCCCGTGTAATTTTCAATTTCGTTCCCATTACTCTAATCTATTCATACTTTCTCTTTCAGCATCACAATATGGCTAGATATATATTTTGATAACATGTCATATTTTACACGCACTAACTACACGAAACTTGCCCTATGAATTTGGATTCCTATTCAATACATTCTACTAACAACCATGCTCGGTTCCATACACTGGACGCGTGCTTCGTATTTATTTACTGTATAGATCAAGGCTATGTTGTACACATTAATACGATACTCCCATTTTCGAATGTTAGCGATATCGGAAAAGCCCACGATATATTCATTTAGCAACGGATTTTAGCCTGGAGAGTTGTTGTAATGGAACAAAGTTGACTATATTTTTCACCCCTCTCTGGCTTCATCATGCAAAGTTTATCATACCAATCTTCTTCCCCTTCGTCCTCCGTTTGTTCTTTGTCCTTCCTGTACTGGCTGGCTCGTTTCACTTTTTTCACTAGCTTAACTCATATAAAATTTATCATTTCGGAGAGGATGAAGGAAGAAACCTATGGGGGAGAAAGAAGATGGAAAGGTAGGTTGGGAGATTTCTATATAAAAAAAACGACCCACCAAAGGCTTTCTAATCTTGATATTATAAGGTGAAAGTCAATCAGGATCCTTGTAATGAAGCTCTAGCTCCAGGTTGTTCGAATATAACATTTTTGCTTTCTATCACTCTACTCTACTCATACATTATGTTAGATATGTTTTGACAGGCAGTATATTTCCCCCCAGATATGCATACAACGACATTTAATCTGATGACTTTCAATCTTTTCCCCAATGTTAAAACTGTCGGTGGTGGTGGTAGTGTGAGTGAGTCAATTTTATGAGAATTTATGCGGAAAAACTGAGAATTTATGTTCGTATTTACCAGAGAAAACGTAGAAAGGGGGTTTGTCAGAAATACGTTTGGTTGGGGGAACTAAACTTCAACTTTCTGTGCTATAAGATCGAAAAAGGTTTGCAAGGTATCGTTGTGAATATTTCTGAAACTGGTTGATTATCAGTTCTGTAATGCTATCCGTTTAGATTAAAAATTGAGGATAATCACTGTTTTCACTGGTGAACCGCTGAAAGGTATCGATTACAACACAGTGCAGGCATTTCATGCAATTCAATGAAAATAGCAGTGGAAAATCGAATGTGTCAAGCTGTTTTTAGCCCATTCTAGGACTATATAGGTTGCCGTGTCTGTCTGTCTGTCCGACCGCGCGAGATCTCAGAACCTACCCAACCGATCCGGCCGAAACTTCGCACACAGGTTGCAACTGCGCTAACTAGGTGCCGTGTGAAAGTTGAGACCGATCGGTCTAGGTAAAGATCCGTGGGGGTCAAAAAACCCCACCGGGTAATTAAATAGCCTGAAAAATATTTTTCTAATTTTCCACTAAAATCACAAAAATATACATAGTTTGGCCCAAATCGACAGTTGGAAGACCCGTGGGGATCAAAAAACCCCACCGGGCAATTAAAGAGCCGGAAACACGTTTTTTAACCACACAAAAATAAAAAGAGAAAACACTAGAGGTGTGGGGCTTGCCCCCACGTTGAAAAACCAAGACCTATATAAACAAATAAATAAAGTGTTCAAAAGAGACACGGCTACAAATATTGCGCCAAAGCCCCCTAGAATGGGCTCTCCCAGCTGCACCCGGAGGTTTTTTTAATATGCAGTTGCCTGCTTGTTCTCGATAATAGGTGGGCTTGACAGGAACGACTAGCGACACATCCTTTTTCTCATAGGGGGGCAAATTTATAGCTAGGTTTAGATCAAATAATATTTGTATCAATTCATTATAAGCTTAATTTACACATATCAAAATTCTCAATTAAGCTGATTTTTAAATGATTTAAATATCAAATGCGAACTTCAAATGAGTCACCAGCGAATTAAGGTTTATTTGCACCCGTCGAAAAATTGAAACACCTTTTTAATACAAGCTAAGCGTAGGATACCTATGCCATGCAACGTAATTACATTGTGCATTTTCTATTTCAGTTAATTTACAAGTCAGTCAAGAACTCGTTCAAGACTTTTGACATTGCAACAAGGGGGTTAATTTTTTATTTCTTTGCAAGAAACTATGAGCTAATTAGATTATCTCGTTTTTATGCCTAAGCTTTATCTATCAGTATAGAGGAGGATGACTTTATTTAATTTGCAACGAGATGAAATATCCTGAGTGAATTTCATTATTGTCAGAAGTTTAATACAATTTCAACTCCGCCCTAACTAAGTACTCCTCCTCCGGTGCAAATGGAAGCTTAAAATGAAAGTGAATATAAAATCCAAATTTTAATTATGACAGAAGTTGATGAAGATAGGAAGTGGAGGCATAAACTTACTTTACGTATCCTTCTTGACAAAGAGGAAAAGTTGGTAAAGATGAAACTTTGCGGAATACTTTTGAAACTTTATGCAATTAGTCCGAACTTACTTTGGCCTGGTTTAGTTTTTCACTCTTGTTCATGGTTCTTTTGTTAATGAAAATATCGTGGTTTGAACTTCAAAGTTGCTTTGAAAGTAACTACACCAAAATTTAAAAGCTTTTATTATCATTAGAACTTCTATATAAGTGGAAAACGGCAGTTAATTCCTGGGTTAGCATAATTTCAAATTGTAGAGATAAAAATGAAAATAGACCGGCGACGCGATTATGATATAATTTCCGTCGTACAAGTACTCTCACTAAGAAGTTTATTTTGTGCTGGATGGCATCACAACGTAAAGAAGTTGTAAAATATTACACCAGCGTTTTTACTCAATCTTACATAACCCATTCTGACTG
This sequence comes from Hydroisotoma schaefferi, assembly GCA_034682405.1. Classification (NCBI taxonomy): domain Eukaryota; kingdom Metazoa; phylum Arthropoda; class Collembola; order Entomobryomorpha; family Isotomidae; genus Hydroisotoma; species Hydroisotoma schaefferi. The sequence goes on along the minus strand of JAQFZX010000582.1, from coordinate 9,165 downwards.
TCTCCAACCACTAAAACTAGCAGCGTTGCAAATGAATTTAACAATACTTCCTACAAAATTCCACCAGCGACATGCAATACTGATTGAATCTAATAGCAGGAAAGCAGGATAGAGAAATACGCCCGCCTGAAGGTTATCTACAAGCATGTTGAAACCTATTACCTTCTATTGCACTGCTCGTTCATTTCAGTATACCCAACAAACTATTGCAATTGCAGCAGTACATGGCAGTTCTTGCAACCACCATATATATTAATTTAATATTACTGAAAAGGGAAAGAGAACCCTGAAGGCTTCAAAGGAATCCCCAAACCTCATCTTTGTGTCATGATGGGTTCGTCTATCTTCTCGTCTCTCGGAGAAACTATCAACACAGAGGACTGCTGCGATATGATGCTAACCAACTGCAAATAAGAGTTGCCAGGAAATTTCATTTTGTCAAAAAGTAACTATACGGCTCGACTTGGTCTAACGAGAGGACTACCTTTTCTAGAAAATTTAGAGGTATTGCAACTTAAAAGTAAATTCAAGTGATATGCGTACTTTCACTTTTGCTAGGTTGATGGCGACAGTACGGTTATATACAGCAAAACCACAAGAGAAATATATGTAGAGAAAATTAACTGGATAAGAAACTTCCTCTGTGTACTTTCACGACGACGACCGACGCTTACAGTTGGGATGTTGATATCAACGAAAAGATCCCCCACATCCGTTTTGGTTTCATTTGATCCAACTCCATTGCATCTCATTGAATTTGCTACACGCACTGAATTACATTTAGCCTTTTCCATCCATCCAATCCTTAACCGACTGATAGTCTTATCTTTACAGATACTATATTCCAGGTACAGCAAAGCTTTCTGAGTAGCTTGTTGTTGACAACGGTTTTTTTGTAAAGCGTATTTTACTTTTCCCCTTTATATTGCAGCAGTAGCTGCTGTCAATATCAAAGACGCCATAACACATGCTTAGGGTTTGAGAAAATTATCTACAATTTTTGTGAATTTCGCCAAGTCGCTTACAGACTACTTCTACTTCTTTACAACATCAGATTAAGCAACGGAATAACCAGCTATATCGATCTACTCCTCATATTACTGACTATTCAAGCTGTCTTCGTCCTAATATAAAGAGCTTTTTTTTTACTGAAAATCATAAAATAAGTCCACAAGGATAAAAAAAACATGTCTTTAGCATATACCTAACAATATTCAGCCTCTGCTGCTCAGTAAGAAGAAGACATTTTTTTTATTTAAAGTTGTCTCCCTTTGTGCTCGTGAATCTTTAGTCGTTTATCTCTAAGAAAGGTATTGCTTTTTATAAGGTAACTTCCAAAGTGAACGAAATTTAACAGTAAAAATAAGAGAGATAACTAGAATTTTGGTTAGATTGAGTGCTTGACTGTAATTGAAGCGTGTTTTATTGAGCAAAAATTCATCCATCCACATATCCTACGTACCTCCGTCAACTGAAATAAGAGTCCGGGTTGTAGTACAGTTAATACGACATTCTTTGATTGATTTGTCATTTGAGTGTTCGTGTTAGGCCACATGAGATGCCAGAGTTTACTCTCCAAGAGGCTAAAAATTTATCCATCTAGCAGTAAAAATATAATGAGAAAATCTGTACCCAAGGCCATTATATGATCCATCACCATTCGATTCTTTCCTTACCATTTTACTCAGATACTTAAGACGATTCTGAGAAGACAGCATTTACAAATGTACGAAAGTAACATTTATAGTTTGAAACAGAATAGAGGTTAAAATCAGGCTTGGTCGGGTAAAGATTACCGTATTTCCCGATTTAATTCCCCCCCAAAATAATTCCCCCCCCCCCGTTATAATTCCCCATGGGGTTCGGGCCATTTGAAAAATAATTCCCCACCCCGAAATAATTCTCCACGGGGAAAAAATTCCGATCCCTCAAATTGAAGCTTTTTTTAATGAGATATTGAAAGTTAACTTTCTCGAAGGATGTTTAAACGGTTTTAAAAGAGCAATACCTAAAATAATTTTGAGATGGGTTTTTTACCATAAAAATTTCGAATTAATTTATAATTAGCAAAAGCAGAGAATGCGTTTTTTTACTAAACTTTGAAATTTTTTTTGTAATTCAATTAAGGAACTACTTTAGAAAATGAACATATGAAACAAAAAATTAGTAGTATTTCAAAATTGCCATTAAAAAATTAAACTGAAATTTTATTATTTACACGATTCCTAATCTTTAGTTTAATTGCATATTCTTATTCACTCAATTTAAGTTTTAAAATAATTAAGAATTACTGGGAACGGCTGCTTAATTTTTTCATTTAGAAAGACAAATTCAGCAAAAAAAAGTTCAAAAAGTCTATTTTTTAGTGGAACTTTTAATTAAAATTACTAATAAAATTATCAAAAAGTCTGGGTCCTAAACAAAAAATTCGATTAAAATAATAATTCCCCACCCCGGTTTAATTCCCCACGGCAAATCAGTGTTTGAAAGAATAATTCCCCAGGGGAATTAAATCGGGAAATACGGTATTTAGAAAGTATGTCGTGTATATATTATTTTTATGTCTCGTGAATTGTGGTTACGCAGAATATGACGTTCTCTCTCTCCCTGGTATTCGATAACTCCAAGACTCTGAGCTTGGCAGAATGATTGCCTATTATTTTCATGGGTGATTAGGAAGCCAGTCGATCCGATCTGGGAGGATTGAACTAAGATGGATTTGATTCTAGGTTACATAGGTTAACTCTTGGGAGAGTGATCTCCGTCTACTCAGTGGAATATAATAGTTTATCGAAGTATCATGTATCCATCCACCTTCGAGGGTTGAGTAAAAATACTTTAGCTTTAATTAAATAGTAGCGTTATCGGAATTTTTTAGCAGTTCTGAATTCGTGAGTAACCATTTGATGATTTGGATTCGGAATTAGAAGTCACGAGTAACCCCTTTCTGCTTCTGTAATGTGTCGGAACTTATTTTTATTAGATCTACTGGAAATGTATGTTATGTTCAATATTATTCCCCAAAAATACTGTCATACCATGTTGTGGAATATTAATTTCTGCTCGAGCTTCTTCTCTTCCTGTGAATTAACTTTAACTAGCTTCAAATAAACAAGTCCGTGATAAGATATTATCTGGTCGGAAAACTATTGGAGGAAATTAATAGACAAGTGTAACCTTTTGTTCTACACTACGATAAAGAGCAGTAGATGAAATGTTGAATCAGCATCGAGTAAGAGTTGTTATGCTGCTTGCGTCACACATCCGTAAGTAGTTTTCCCGTTAATGGAACGAGCATTGACGTATTGTTATTAGAAGCTTTTGAAAGTTTAATCTAAGTTAAGTTGAAATAAAACTGACTAGACCAAACGGAGATTTAGTGTGCTCTTCCATAGCTTGTCTTACTCTGGTTTACAAGATTTATCGACTCAAAAGAAAGAAAGATTTTTGGTTAACTACAAGTTTTTGTTTTGCTTTGTAACGTGAAAGAACGTGTAACGGACTTCTGTGAAAGGTGTTGCTCAATAACTTTCGTTAGTATTTTGTGAACCCAGCCTATACCCTCACCAACCAGCAAGTCTTTGAATGTTAAAGCTTCCCATGGTTCGGTACATTGTCAGAAAACATATTCCAGAAACCCTTTTCCCTGAAAATTGTATCCAGAAAAAAACTAGGCAGAATGTTTTAAGCCAGAAATCTTTCATCTAGAAAATCCTCAACTTTCTAGGAAACAAATTTGCGAAAGCTTTTATCAAACTCAACTACAGTTTTTATTAAAAACAACAGAGGTCTTAAGGGTAATGCTTACATACAATGTAATTTATTTCATTGTTGTTCGCCATCCAAAATGAGAAACGAGACAAGTTTGCTGTAGAATTAACATTCGGCTGTGTGCGCAAAATTGAATTACGGGGCTAAGGCCACTATCTTCAAACTGAAGCATTTGGAAATGAAACAAGAACTCTATAAATTGTAACAAAGAGCCAATTCATTTAAAAATAATAATATTTGCCTTCTTGATAAAATATGCATAAGGGCGTCTTCATCCGGAGTCATAATACTTCAGTGCAATATCATAACTTCTAATTTTTTTACCCTTACCCTTTTGAGATCAAATGAAACCTTTGATATGTAAAGTTTTGTGCTCTTTCCCTTCAGGATTTTCAATTCTTAAGTCAATGGCTATCTAAGTCAGTGGTAATGCCAACCCGTTTCCAAGTGTATAGAACTTCAGTAGTTTAAGAAAATATTTAGTTTATGGTGGTATTCAAAGTCATGTAGTACGCTGTCTTTGAATTGTTGCAGCACAACCCTCCATATAGTACAAGTGTCTGGAGAATTCTCATGAGATCTTCACCTATCAATTTTCAATGAGCATTCTTTATAAAAGCACACAGATCAGTTTGCCTCTGTACGCGTGCATTATTACTATTCCTTGGGAAGACCTTAACTTTGGTGTAAAAATAATTCCTTGTATGAACACACCAGGCAAGTATAGTTGAGCCAGGATGTAGTTTTATTAGTATACGTTTTATGTTCAGTCGCTTTTTCGGATTCATTTATCCCGTTCTCGTACCCTTTAGTCGTAGATCATTGCCTTTTGCCATTAGAAATGCACCCTATGTCCCCGAGGAGAACTCTCCAGGTCTAACTTTTTGCCTTGGAAAAATCTATCCCGACTTTCCTTTACACGAGCACCTTCACCATCCCCAGTATTCAATGTCGGGTCTCAGTGGTACATAAATCGTTGAATCCCTTCAAACTCATGCTGGACCTTTGAAAACGCATGTATCAAATAATATTCCATTTCTCAAATCAAATTAAGCTACATTTTACAACTGTGTGCACATATAAACACCCTCATCCAGCTCCTTTTCGGCTTGTCATAGTTTATAGAAAGTATGAATTCTCAACTCAAGGAACTTTGCATGCACAAAAATATAGTGATACTTCCAAAAGAACGAAGGGAAGCAGAAACCATTCAAGGAGGATGCCATAACAGACTTACAAAAAAAAGTTATCATTTCTCTGTACCGGTAGGGTTTATCATATTACTAGATTTTATTACTAGAGATATTATAAACTTGGAGGAGAAATTCGAGAGTGAAAGGTATCTCATATCAATGAGGATTATTATATTTTATTTACTTTCTCGTACCAGCCTCCCACAGGGTTAAACAAGGAACAAGAGATCAGATCTGATCGGCTTTCATTGATGAACTTGACCTGGCTTGGTTCTCGTTAGGTAGGATAAAGTTTCTGCCTGTATTCCTCCTGCCAGTCAGTCAGGATTCTTTTACCCTAGGGCTTACACCAATGGTATCACTTTTGTGACTTTTATATAATCACAATACCTTGCTTTAGGGTAGATGAAAAAATAAATAATAAGTCTTCTACCACCTCAGTCTCATCTCGTCTTGCAGCTTTGCAAGAGAAAGCGAAGGTCCAGGTCCTCTGAAAAAGTGCATTTATCGATCTCTCTCATGAAGAGTAATGTTTGTGAAAAAGTAAGAATGACTCTCGTATTCCTTTTCACTCTACTACTTTTAGCAGTAGCAGTGAGTAACAGAAAGCTGAATTCTTATGGTACTCTTCCTATACAAGATCATTATTTCTCGATGTGATTGAGGTAGTCACATGTTACACCTTGGCCATGGTATCAAATAAATTAGGATTTTCGACGTATGTACTTGGAAGACAAGATGTCTTACACTCCGTTGCAGCTCTCCCACCCATTTTTCAACCTGGATAATAAAGAAGGAAAGAACTCTAGGTTTACACTTTAGATTAATGTCGATCCGATGTTTTTTTTATTACTGATACAATAACTTGCTATCCTTGTAGTATCTTAGACACCCTCGGTATTCACTCCACCTTTTTTAGAATCAGTTCTTTATTACCCACCCTTACTTGCATGAACTTACCCTCGTCTCTCGTCTTATCTCCATCTCAGCGAGTCCTTCATGTGTAAATGTAAACTTTACTCTTTGCTTTTTACTCTCTACCAAAATGAAGACGTTGTCTTGAAATCCGTCTAATAATAAGCTGATTGCTAATAGAAAGAAAGTGGTGCAAGGAAAAGGAACGCATCAGATAGAAAGGAGGCATTCGGTGTGAAAAATAAAATCCTAAACTGTAAAAAGAAGGGGAGCAAAGGAAAGCAAGGAGATGAAACATCTGCTATAAGTTTTTATTTGGATTTCACTTATAATTCTTCTAAGTGAAAAAGTACAGTGTATTTTTCAGAGTTATACGCTTTTAATGCTGTACCCATCGATATATTAGCTGTGTGTATTGATAAGGAGATATTTTGTTAGTTTGCACTAACTTTGCCGAGTAGTAGAAGTGAAGAACTAACCTCTCGTTCAATTGTTGGGGTCTCTCCCTTTATTGAATCGGACGGGGCACCCCTTAATGGATATTAGAGCAATGAGGCACAACCAAGGAGAGTGACGGGAAGACGGGTGAAAGTAGAGGAATACCAGTTACTCAGAATCAGAAAGCAGGCGACCGAGAGTCAGTAAAGCATAAATATAGGGAAACTTTTTGGTGGTAGCTTAGAATTGATGGTTTTAGGATATCAGAATGAAGAATTGCTTGAGAATTAGGGGCTTTCTAATTGATATATATATGGGGATTGATTTGTGAGTATGTGTCTCAATCTGCTCTATTGGCAGAGGCGGATGGAAAAAGTCAGGAGGGCGAAAGTGAAGATCGCACTTTCTTCTTTCTTTGTGAAATATAAACGATGTATCGACTCACAATGCGTGAAATTTCCTCCTCCCGTGTGCATACTAATATATTGCTTCGCATTACTGGTAAATGGAACGGAGGTCCATAGTCAGCGGATGGAAAGTAGTTTCGCAGATTCACAAGCTAAAAATTTCGATCAGTAGTCAGTCAGCCATCCATCTATCCTCCAACTGGTTTGGTAAAGTTTAGCTTTGGTAAACCCAGAAGTAAAAAAGAAACTGACTGTGAACTCTTTTTGAGAGAAGTTTAAATCAGAGATGGTTAGTGGAAGGCAAAAGCTCCCCTTTTGACTCCTGGTCGTGTATTAAGTTTACAAATTTCTTCACTATCATATTCATTCAAACGTTGGTTTAGAAGTAGCTGAATGGTTAGAGGTGGAAGTTTTTTCACAGTTTTTCTACTTCGCACTTCTGATTTGAATCGGGGAGTAAGTTTTCAAATAAATAGATTTAGACTGCACAAAGGAATCAGTTGGGTCGAGGGGAGTCAGTTCAGATCGGTAGGCCTACTGGCTTTGCTCCTTATTTTTTGAGGATGCAAAGGTTTCATGGTTCGGGATTGGAAAAGTTGATTCTCTTCTTAGGGTAAAACCAAATCTAAAAGATTCCCAATGAAGCCTTTGCTGTAAGTATGTATGAAAAATGGTTTGGAGTTCTCTATCAGTTAGGGATTTAAATTGTCAGAAAGGAGGCATTGAATTGAATGGATGATGGAGGAATCATCATTTCAATACGCACATACATCAGAAACCAGTGACTCAATGGAAATTTAAGTTAAGTTTTTCCGAAATACTTGTGTGATGGATTTGTTGGCTTCCCTAATTCAACCCATTTAGTGTGTTCGTAGAATAGGATTGCTGAACCATAGACAGTTTTTAAGGGCTCGGTATTGGTAGGACTATGAATTATGATAGAAGAATGCGAAATTATTTTTATAGTAAAATTAGAAAATGTTACTGAATTGGTAATTCACCAAGGGGTGTAAGTTTATATCAGACATTCAATAAGAATAATGCAGCTCCCAAAATATCAAAGTACTTTCCACTACGATAACTTAAAAATTTAATATTTCGGCCTTGTGTCTATGTACTTAGAACCGATTGTAGTACCGATTTACTTGGCGTTTTAACCTGTAGCCCCCAAAGATCCGGCAGAATTCCCTTGATTTGCTATATTACTCTTGTATTATCATTGCTCCGAGACAACTTTACTGGAATATTATAGAATGCAAATAGGTGCAGAATCAGAATGACCATGGATGGAAATGGGGCCATTAAACTAATGTACACCAAGTAATGGACACGTAGGGTGCAGAAATCCATTACACTTTTTATTTAAAAGATTTCAGCCGTTCATTCATACACAGGGATTCTGTATACATTCGGAAGTTCCCTGCCTTGGCCACTCAAGGGATTTCAACACGATTTTGCTCTTTGGTCCACTTGCCAAGAATGGGCATTATCTTACTTCGGGTTTATCGTCAACCTTATACTACTAAACTATCTTTACATCCTCCTTAGAATATTTTCCATTCCCAATCCTTCCATAGAATTTAAGCGATTTAGCCACACAAATGACTAAATGAAGTATGCGAGCAATGGGAATAAAAGACTTTGAATTGCTTTTAACAATAGAAAATATTTTCTCAAGATAGGAGGAATATCCATGTAGTTTTTGTCAATCTATTGATGTTCCTTTGGGTAAGAAGAATATTGCTGTTATCGAATATAGACGAGTTCACGTCTACGGCCGTTATTTACCTATGTTGACAAGGGTAGTGAGCAGAGATATACAGGGGCATGCAATTTCATTTTGAGTACACCCTGTCAGTAAGCATGATGGTATCCGTAGATTTTTTCCGTCTTGTATTTCTATAACCGTTGTATTGTCCTCTGCGTGTGTGACACTTTAGTTGTAGAACATCCTACACGATTGTGATGATAGAAATAACGGATGCGATTCAACAATATACGTTCACAGGTTTACTCCCAAACGACTCCTTTGAGACGCATTTGAGGAAGTTTCATCATTCTTCAAACTGGCAAAGATTCTACCCACGTTGCATGGAAATGGTTGCTAATGTATTAGTCCTAGATTTGGCAGACAACAAGAAACTAAATGTAATAAAATAGAGTCCCTGTTCTACAAAAGATGACCTTCCTCAAGATAAAAACGTTGAGATTGATTCCTGTTTAGGATTTTGTAAAAGTAAAGTCTCCGTTTATGTAATCCAGTTGATGTAATGGGTTTCTTTCAAACGAATTCTTTTCAAACGTGAACTTTATCAAATTGATCCTAGCAAGCTATGGAAGGTTTGAAATTGAAAGTACATCGTGGTAGAATGTGGGCAAGTGTTACTCTACTTGACAGTTATTTCTGGTATGGAGCACACATTCAGAAAAAGGTGGTTTAA
>JAQFZX010000581.1:0-51997 GCA_034682405.1 Hydroisotoma schaefferi | reverse complement strand
TGAACGAACGATCGATCGGTTTGCTAGTTAAGTGAACGATCGAACGAACGGTTGTGCTGAACGGTTTCACCTCTGCTCCAGAGTATCGGGTATTATGCTACAGTACAGAGAACCGGGTAATGATAAGGACCGCTATATCTTATCGGAGCCTTCTTTCTCATGGTGGTCTAACTATAAGAACCACTAATTAGGTTGATTACCCCTCCCACCACAACCAACTAAACTAAACTAACCGCATCCGGGTCTTATTAAAAAGAGAAAAGCTCGTTAGTTAGTACAAAGTTATGGATGTACCTACCGGAATACTTTCTACGAATTATAGAGAGAAGAATAAGAAGAGATTCTCAAGTTGCTTAGTATTATTATTATTATTATTATTATTATTATTATCAAGCAAAGATAACGATAATAGAATTAAATTCAAGTAAACTTTTTACAAAAGGTTGCAAGTTTAGTTAAGAGTGGATGGAGTTTTATACTAATAAAAGTATTATTTAGAACGGATAGTAAGCAAGGAAAAACTATCTCTAGTTTTATTGGAGGACAAGGACAGGACATGGTGTTCCAAAATTATAGGAAAAGGGTTCAAATCCAGAAGGACATTCAATACTTGTCACTTTTCGTATGGCATCCCATTAAATAGATTTATATGGAATTTTCTAATAAAACACTGCTTTCACCCATGAAGTTTCTGCCGACATTAAAAACAATCTAAGGATAAAAACAATGTTAATAGGTTTGACAACCTACGAAAGACGTGCTGTTCTATCCTATTCTCGTATCAAATCTCCTGTACAAATACTTGCTAAAAAATTAACTACAATCTTGCTGTTTTTACCTGCTATTTTTGTAGATTAAAACCACCAATCGTTTTGTAAAGTTAAGCAATCCGTTCCCTTCTTTAATAACAATACCCCTTTAACTATGATCAAATAGAACGTTCTATTTCTATACGATTCCCACCAATTAAAAAACCCATTCCCCGTGTCTCTTTCCGATGATATTTTATTGCAAAGTTAACTGTAACTTTCCCGTTTATTTTGCTTTATCTGTGAAGCCTCCTTCTATTCTTGCTTCATTATTTCCTTGTATATCCCCTCAACAAAAGTTAATTGGAGAGGTACGCCATTGAGGAGATAATTGGTATTAATTTAGTTTCGTGGTTTTCCTCACTACTACTCCTACACTACTCTACTTTCTATCTGGAGGATGGATGCTTTAAGGGCTAATTAATTAGTTTTCCAAAACCAGGAATCGGAGAATCCTCCTCCCAACTTTTACCTATTCTACAAGCCTAAGTGCTGTATGTATCTAGTTGGTGAGGTAAAAATATTGAAGAGTCCTGTTCCAGAACTTGAGTACTTTTCATAGTAATTGAGTTAAGTTATTTAACTAAGAGCCTCTTCTCCCTACTCTCTATTCATTCTACTTAATAGGTAGTTGGGAAAGTAGCTTTTTTTATAATTACAATTATGAAATGATGGTCATAATAATAAAAATACCCGGGTACGAAATGATTGGACCTATTCCCCGAATCCACTTTTAATTAACTGATGAGTCTTCTCTTACCTGCGCCCGCACCACTACATTACATTATAGTGAAAGGGGAGAAAGTTAACGAGTAAATTACTTAGCTCTTCTGGAAGGATTGATTCAAGGATGATGAAAGGGATCCAGTTGTTTTTGTGAATATTGGCTAAACTCTAAAGGGGATGAGAGCATCATGGAGAGGAAACTTAGCTAATCAATTCACTAACGAGCTTAGCTAATCCATCCCAACTGGAACTAAGGTTCGTTTTTACGGAATGAGTAATTAATTAGAGAGACCAAGGGTAATTTGGGTAGTAGGTACTTAACTTTTTGTTAAGTTTATGAAATCTACTAACGATACGCTTTAAAGGTTACTTTAAACACTCATGCAGTCCTGGCTGTTTATTTTTAATTACGAGGATTGCCTGCTTACTACAGGTATAGGATTCTAATAAGACAAACACTTCTTGAAAGAGGAGACCAGTTCCGTTATGTGCTACTAAAGTCAGCCACTCATCTATATTCTCAAGTACTTTTATTAATATTCCGCATTTGTTTAATAGTAGAGTTCCATCTATACCTTACTTTCCCCAATAACAGCCTCCCTATAATAGAAGCCCCAGCCCTAATTGTGTGTTAGAGTTTACCCAAAAACCCAGAATTTATTACAAGCCGGGTTAAACTTCAAATTACATGCGATAGTTTCTTTAAATTCTAATTCCTCGTTACAGATCAAATCCTCAGTTTACTGTCCAATATTAAGAAATAATATTTCCCTTCTTTCTGCGGAACACAGCTTTAATATTATGTCATGGTTGTTGTTATCCTTTTTCCTAAAGATCTCTCCATCTCTACGTACTGTTTATGTTGGATCATCAATACCTTATATAATACGCAAAAAGCCGTATTTTATCCCAAGTACTGTAGTAGTAGTAAAGCACAGTAAGTTATATAATATAGTTTAGATATGATACAGCCAAAATATTATCAATGTAAGGGAAATAAATGGGTGGGGGGATGCGTTGGATAAGGTTTTAGGTAATTGATTTTGGTTCGGTTCGTTAGATCTCTTTTGGCCCAATTACCCTCGTTTGCACCCTTCCTCGCCTTTCTCTCTCTCTCTCTAAACCTTAACACAACCTCTACAAAACACACTCTCTATCTAAATCTACTCCAGCAATTCACTATCTCCACTTTCTCCTAACCAACCAACTCGAACTGAGACCCCAGTGAGGTACACTTTACTTTACCATGCGGTTGTATTATTATAGAACTAAACCAAAGACTACGTTGCGTTAGTTAGGGTTAGAGAGTAGGGAAAGTATATCTAACGATGATAGCGTAACCAACCGAGACATTTGCCGTTTACAATCATTATACGACAAATACCTGTGTACTTCAAGGTTTTTCTATGCTGCATTACTTGACATTAACTATTTATTTTTACTAACGATCTGATCACTTCATACTACATGTTTAGAGTTTATATATCTTTATAGATAGAACCTTACACGTGGGACTCTAATTTAAACAATGGACGCATGAGATAATTGCACAAAACTGGCTTACAAATCCGTCATTGTTCCAAATGAAACCTCGCCTTCGCTTAACTATTGTTAGATTTCCAGGAAAATGCTTATGTTCAACATGGAAAAACTAAGGGGAACTATTGAGAGGTAAATGTAACCGTTAATAACGTACAGAATCTTTTAGATGCAACTGCAGTAGATACCATACAAAACACTCTCCAATAGAAACCTTACTCGTAATGCAACTAACGTTCGTTTACCTTCTTGTAAAGATTAATACCAACACAGAAATAATAATTTGTGAACTATTCCCAGCCTCCGCAACATGTTCCCTGCTTACCACTTATGTACAACAGCGAGCAGGGAAAAAAAAGCCCCAAGTGCAAGTTAGTTACATGAGTGAAAGCAGTAATAAAATAAATATAAAATCTAATCCAATCTCCCAAACCAGTGGTAACGGCCAAACCAGCCAAAGCAATAATCTACAATGGCAAGACACACCCACCGCAAACCCATACAACATCCTTAATATTAATCGACCAACAGCAGATCAACTCCTTCAACGAGAAAGCTTTCTTTACAACATTCACAAAAAAACATAAGGAAGAATAATGAAAGAAACAGGAATGATTTTTAGCCTTAGAACAGCCCCACATAACACGTACGGACGTACAGACTACTGTAGAGAAAGGACTTGGAAACCAGTCCTACTTTCAATTATTGTATCAAGTTGGATTTATTATGGAAGCCTGTTCTAAATAGTTACTATAGAGTGGTCAGCTACTGAAGTTATACTTAAAACTTATGATGCATGCAGAAAATAAAGGGACATTTCTTCATGGAGAAGGTAGCCTAGATAATTTTTCTAAATAATTGCCATATGTTTGCTTGAATTGAAAGCTTAAAATATACTTCAAATGTGTTGGGTTTTTTCTCATATTTAAATTCATTATTTTATTCAATGACAACGGAAGCTCTTGTAGAATATTATTAGAGTGCTTTCCTTAATAAATACTCCTATTTAGTCGCTTTCTTAGCATACTTCATACTTGTAAATGGGGATGGGGAATGGGATTGTCTGCTATTTCCATCTGCTAGATTGTGGTTTATAAAATGAAAGGGGTTTTGGAAAGTGTGACTATAAACTACACTCAGTATCTCCAGATTTAATTCCCTTCCTCAAAATAATCCAAGCTTTACGTCCTTAACCATGGCAGATTTTAGTTAAAAGAATTGAAAAGCAAAGCGGACTTTACCTGGGAGGAATGAGTTTTACAGGGATTTATACTTAGAAGGTTCCTAAATCCTACCGTCCAATACCTTAAATTTAAACAATTTAAACATGAATTCTTAAACTTTCACCAATTAATTATCCACCCCACATAAGCATACATTACACATAACAAATCATTCATTGTTTCCATTCCCATAAAACAAAAACTGTCTTCATTCAGACCGAGTACAAAGTTTATTCGTGTAAAGAAAATAATACAGACGAAATCAAATAAATCCATCTGTAGATACAAAAATAATCCAGTTTCTGAACAGGTATACTTTTTTCTTATCCTTTAATAATAAAGCAACTCGCTTTCGATCGGGAATCCATCACAGTTGTACCAATAAACTTTGACGGAATAATTGTATACACAATAGTAAACCATATAACGGATTTTTCAGCCAACAAAGGGAACTACTAAGCTGCCAAAATAAGCCTAAAAATTATTTTAACTTGAGCCAAGAAAGGCAAAACTGTTTTTCTATTCTTTTACTTATTTTTATAAATAATATACGAGATTTACCATCAGAATTATTATTTTTGAGGACAAAAGCAAACATTATTAATCCTTTGCAAATATTCTGCCAATGTTTTTTAAAAGGCCCTTGTAAGTACTGAACTAACTAATCATTATATTTCTACCAAACAAACGTAAAGTCCAACTTATAAAATGATGCAGAAAGTTAAGCCAAGATCCTACTAACCAATGCACTAATTTATTACAATAATTACATTCAAGCTCTCCAGCACCGCACCCCCTGCTTTATACTTTTAGAGACACAACAGTCCTTCCTTCGGATTATTTTTTTTACTCCATAAAACTCAACTTTAAAAAAAGTTCTACAAAGTATACTGATTGGATACCATATTAGTTCTCATGCTGCATAAATAATAGATCTTCTTACTTAAAGTCTACTCCTTTCCACTCATAGTTCCTTACCCCTTTTGACTGCTTTCGTACTTTTATAATATTTCTAAAACATCTTCCTAATTTAAACTATGGAATTCATAGCCCAATCTCACTATGCAAAGCTTGCAGTTGTTGGTCTCATTAGTCGGGAAACCAAGGAGAAGATCTGTCATCTTCTAATTATCTCTGGCAAGATCGCCACCACCCTCCCTATGCAAGCATACTCATTACCTCCTATCCATATACCGTATATTTCCTAATTCAGCCCATCCTTCATTTAAATTTTGAACGTTTACAGGAAAGTCAATTGGAAATTTGAACAGGGCTACTATTATTAAAGACAGCCAGCACAGCTATTCAATTAATATTTCAGCTCCAGCAAATTAAATTAATAAAAAAATTAACTGCTACTCAAGGGAGCTTCTATTTGAGCGAGGCTTTAATTCGGACATATACACTATCCTAAAACATAACTATTAGTGAGGTTTTTAGTATCTTCACACCGTACATTAATTATTTTAGAGACCCCATCATATCCCCATCTTAGACACTTGAACCGCAGTAATAACAATAATAATGAGCAGCTCAGCCTTATAAATGTACTGTACGTGTTTGCTGATGCTGGTTTGAATTAAAACTATTATTATCTCTCGAGTTATTTAGCAGAGGAGAAGGACACGTTTCCAATGGTCTTTGTATCCATCCAGTATTACTATTATTATCATTCTGTCTGATTAGAGGGAAATGATTAGGACGGAAGATATGTGTCTGACGAAGGATAAGAATAAATTAGAATATATATCCATCTGTAGATTGTAGAGGGTTAAATTATATAGAGTAGAGTTAGGAGGGGCTTAATGAGGATCTGATGGAACTCTCTCAAAGTGTTGTGTAGAGAGCCCTCATTAAAAACTTCTTTTTTACTTTTTAACTAGTTTAACTAATGAATTTAACATTTGAGCATGTCTCTCTCTAATTCTAGAACTAGCAGAATGCTGAGTGATGGTAGGAAAGATGGAAATAAAACCGATTTAATTAAAACGGATAGCAGCGGAGGATATTGTGATGATTTCAATATTTTCAGGTTTCAAATGTATGAAATTATTTAAATTACAACTTGAAACACTCAGATATTGAAATTTTGTAAACGAAAACCTACACATTGAGCAAGCACTTAATCTTTTTGAAATGGAATTATTAAATTTTAACAAAAAAAAGTAGATTGACCGCAAACATAGTACGCAGTTCGGCAGAATATTTGAGTTGACCACTTTTAGAGTTTATTACTGATGTAATTTTAAATCTACACTATTGTAATAAAATCCCGAGTTATTCAAACTCCATAGCAGACTTAAGTTCATTAACATTAGATTAAAACCCTTTAAATTAAAGCAACCATCTAAAGTAACGGTAAATAATAAATCCCCTCAAAAAGGAAGAACTGAAATGAACCGAACGATTGATTGTCATTGAAACTAACTTGACATATTTTCACCCAAAATAAAATACAAGAATGCACACATATTTAAAGCAAAGTTTCCTTTTTCTTGTACACTTTAACGATAGGATTTGAGGTTAAAACTCAGCCGAATAATACACCCTTTGTTGTACCCCTAAACTAACCCTACTTGTACCTCTTAAATAGTTTAGGTAGGGATACCTCAGCCTCAGCGCACAATTATAGATCCAGTACCGAAAACTGAATGAAAGGATGAACTTATACGTACCTACCTACCTAAAAGAACTCAGTGGGTACTTGTACATTTTATGATAGTGTAAATTGGCTTATTTTATAGTAAAGATTTGGATTATTCTATAGTAAAGATTGGGTATAAAGCCAACCAACCTAACATACCTACAAACAATAGACAACCCGACCCTTCTTCTATCCAACCCTCCAGGCCTAAACTAACAATTGACCCTTTGTAGCCAACACTTTCCGATTTCCATTTATATCCTACCTATTCCCAGTCGGGTTTCAGTACTTTTACAGTTTCCAACTAGCCAAACCACTAGACAGGATGTGTTTTTGAACTCAATCAGTAGTCCTTGATCAGTTGCGAGAGTAGCATGCTGGGTTATTTGTAGCAGTAGCAGTAGCTAAACCTTATTGGTTTACTCGTACCCGTGCTTCAGCTTTTATCAGTTAGTTCCTTCCAACACTGACTGTACTGTCATTTTTAAAGAGTTCTGGAAATGTTTAGTAAACGCTGATGTTAACAAATCACCTTAATTTACCTTCATTTTGTGATAATCACGAACGACTAAGTTGTAGAACTTCTTGAAGTAAAAACCTTGGCACTTTATTCCACTAAAAGTACCAAAGTATTGGGTGTTTTGCACTCATTATTCAGGAAATACATTAAATGTTTTCATTTTTATAAGAGTGTCCTTTAGTTAAGGTTTGGGTGCATCTTTCCGTTTATTATTATACGATAAGCTAAAGTTAAGCCGGTAAAATAACCTGTGTAGTGCCCTAAAAGTGGTTAAACATCGAGCTAACCTCTAGCCCTATGTTTTTGTAGTTTATTGATTGAAAATATCAACAAGGAAGAAGTTAAGGAACATGATGCAAATTAAGTTGAGTTATTAAATTACTTTTTCCGTATTTGATAGGCAAATTTGGTTATTGTTAAGTACAATATAATATGAGATCTCAGTACAGGATCTGAGTGATAACCGAGAAAGTCCTTTTAATTACCTAACGAATGTTACCCACAATCCAGAATTTTGCCTTGACCAGATCTATTTTTACGTGAGAAATAAAATATTCCCAATAAAATATTAATTGTTGTGATTCTATTTCTATTCAACAGGTAAGAGATTCTTACTGCCATTCTGGAAATACTCAGACAAACCACCAAGTAAGTTCCCATCTCCACCATTAATTTTTTTTACCCTTGCCTTAACTTCCTTCATTAATCCCTATCTACTCCATCCACCTAATATTATAACTCATTTTACAATCCTTCGTTGTATCTAGCATAAGTATACGTATTTTTATTTATTATAGCCATGCTTGCTAAAGCATGTGCAATCATCAACGCTAATTTATTGCATTTATTGATACAAAATAGCTAATCACAGACTGATGGACTATACTTTAACCATTACAAGAACATTATTGGGCGCATGCATGGCATGGTTGTTTAAAAAAGTATAATTAGTATTAGTATTAAAATGCTTATCTTCGGTTTTCTAATACTAAACATAGAGAAATAGCCAATTATGGTGCTGAGAAAAAACGTAGGATAATTAGATTCCAGATTCCAGACTGTGAATTATGAAAAATAGAATGGGGGGATTAGCTTAAAATCAAAGCGTTAAGGGATTTACAAGATCGGGACATAAAATAAAAGGGATTCTTCTACGGAACCTGGGTATTCTATTTCCTACAACCTCGGTTTTTACACTCACTCTTTCTCCGAGTAAGGACAAACCTAGGATATTTTTACACAAGTTAAACCCCAACTTCTTGGAGAGTTCCCTATCTTAAAACCTCCCTGCTGAACGTGTTCTTGTAAGAGAAACCAATCCCTTAAGTACATCAGTGGGGGTCATCCCAGATCATTTAAAAAGATGATTGAAATTTGTAATTTAGAGAACCTAAATAAATAATAACCTAACAGTTGGGGACACATGGTCCTCTCAAGAAAGTTTCCTATTAAGAAAGGATGGAATTACTTTAAAGAAAAAAACCTTGATTCCCTTCCAAGAACGTCTCTACAAGTTAAAGTTAGGGATCTTTAGAAGGATGACTATTTTTCTAGGTCGAGATGGCGAGAGGGGATGTTTACTCTTCAGATTCATAACTTTCAACAGACCCTCTGCCACTCTTTACTGAGTAAAGATAAGAGATTGATGGAGTATATTATATAAGGAAACCTGAGATTTTACATCGGACTCGGATACCAGGATAAGATAAACATTTAGCAGATGTACCCAGCTGTTTTACAATTACCTTTACGTAGGTTAGGGATCGTGTTTACTTGATACGCTAATCATTACTTTACTAAACGATGCATCAGGATTTTAAGAAACGATCTAGAGGATAGGAGACAAGTTTACATTTGCAAGATAATAAAAAATAATTGAGATCATTTGTGGGGTTTTAAGGATTTTCAGAGGTTTCCATTGGAGTAAATCCGTTTAAATTTCAAAAACAGGGAATATATCTTCAAAATAAATGGTAAACTGAAAATACTCTTAATATTCTCAGTTAAAACAAAACTACACATTTCGCAATACCACTTTAACATACCGTATTTCCGGAAATTACTCCCCCGGGAGAGTTATTTTTCAATAGGGTCATTGGCAGGGGGAGTTATTTCCGGAAATACGGTAACAATACTTTAAACCAAACCACAAATGCACGTACCAGATTCTATACACTACAATACCAAAAAACCCATAAACTAAGCTCAGCCTAGAAAGTAAATCGAGAGTAAAGTAAAGTGGATAATTTTGTATGCAATAATAAATGCCAAATCTCCTCCCCTTCCTTGTTGTTCCAACTCTTTGAGTAATTTTTCCTACATTTTTGCTCCACAGAAACAAACCCGAAGAACAGAATACAAAACAACCTAACATAACCATTTCCCCCTAAGCAGCATCACATTACACGACAACTTAACACAAAAACTAAAAACTTTTCAGGTAGTTTTTTACCTAGCCAAAGTTCATGTCCTGGTCGAGCCCTGTTGTGTCATGTCATGTAATTTTTTATTAGCTTTAGCCAACCACTCAGTTTAAAACACAGAACATTCCCTTCTGTCCTCCTCCGTGTTTTCTTTTTAGCCCTGCCGATTTAAATATTTTAAATCTAACGGAAACCTCTCTAGTTAAAAGTACAACGGTTTTTGTCCCACACGAACCACCCCAAGTTTTACTTTTCCTTTCCTAATGACCGTAGTATCATTGTTGGGCTTATTTATGGGAAATTAACCCTACAAGAACAAGAATTATTCGACAACTTTCACCAAACTAAAGTCGCGTCCATAATCCGTAAGCTACTGCACAATCCTATGCAATATTCCGCCCAGGATTCAGGGTATTTTTATACAAGTGCGGGTTGGAAGCTAATAAGCTTATTATAATTTTACTCTAGTTCGGATAAGTTCCCTTCAAAAGTTTCACAATTTATTGCCAAACAAATTTTGTAGGACTGGAGGTTGGGAAAGTTAAAGTTTGCTGTATAGCTTGCCGTACTTTATAAATTAAATATTCATCAGCGAGCTAATAATTATGGGGATTTCTCTACCAATTATCTAGAGGACGGAAAAAACTAGCTTAAACTGCTTACAAATTAGGGTTACAAAATAGAATGGTTTAGTATTGATTTATTTTTTATTCCAAAATTTGGCCTCTAAAGAGACTATGAAGAACTTTGATATGATACTTAGCCTTTTGTGGCAAAGAAGCCATAAATTATCAAAAAGTATACAATAGTTTATTTAGCATTACTATTTTATTTTACTAAATGTAAATACAGTTCACATAAACAAATACATTGATGAGAAAGGGTGTAATTGTTTCTGTTTTTCACCCAAATCTTAAATTTGGCTGTGTTAATTTATTATTCACACCATTAAAGATATGTACATACGTGCTCTGTGTCATGAATTGAGTAAATCATCTTCACATTTTTCAAAGCATTTATTTAGGTACTAATTTTTCATAAAAATTTGTGCTTTGATATTTTCATAAATCCAATCATCATCAAATCTCAACATCAATAAGGCCTATTTTTCCAAGCACTTATAAAACTCCTCAGCCTACTTCTCTTGATTTAATTACCAAAATCTTTACAAGATTTGCTAAAATCTGTACCCAAATCCCATCAGTCTTAACCTAATCTCCACTAAATAGTTCCTTACGATTGTTTTACTAAATAATAACTTAAAAGTAGCACGGTCCTCCTCCCCCTGAATACGGAATGGAGAGTCAGTCATTAAAAAGTAAATTACAATTAAGATTAAGAAAGAAAAGCCATAATAAAGGGATGCTCCATAAGCTACTTACAAAAGCTCATTATCCTACGCTCTATTGGCCATGCCTAAGCACATTATAAGTACGGAAATTATAATTATGGTGGCACTCACCTGTAATTATTATTCCTATGTTATGTTACTACTACTCATCGTTATCATGGGATAAAGCTGGGAGTTACCGTAAATCTCTGAATTACATCCTCCATCTAACAGCAACCCTTATAGTATTAGAATTATGCCTGAAACTCTTAAGAGTTGAATAGTAGCCCGGGTCTAGTGAAGGGTAGTTGTGTTCTGATTTTATTTAACAGGAAGGGATGTTATTGCCCTGTTCAATTTAATTGTTATGGGATTCTATGAAGAGGCAGTCTCCTTCCTAAAAGAGGAGGAGACTATTACAGCAAAGTCAGGCTTTCCTTTGGGTTAGTAATAATTATCATAAAACATTTAAAATCTACTTAATAATTACCCTCTATGGGCCCAAATGTCTGGAGCCATTAGGGGTTGGACTTCTGGCTAGAAAACTCCTCTAAGAATGGAAATTAAAAGGCCGTATGAGGAGTACAATGAGCTTGAGCCTACAGACAGGTATTAACAGACTTTTAATAGCTTTGTGTACAATAGCGTAAATGCATGAGTAGTTACTTAAAATAAATGGACGATGTCTGTACCTTTCGATTGTACTGGGGATATTTTAAACCATTGTGGAAGGGAATGGACAAGTTTCAGATGATTATTTACAAATTTACTGGTTTTATTTTGGATAACGAAAGCGACTTGAATACCTCAGATCTTTATGACTTCCAGACTAATTTCAGAACTTGCAAAAAACATAGATAGAACTTATAACGATCATTCTTTCGCTGCGACACACGTTTGGCACAAGTTTTGCTGCGACTTGGCGATATTTGGTCTACAATGCGACGGTGAAATGTATAATTCCCGATGCATTTACAACGCAGCTAATTTCTAAAGCTTTCAAAGCTGCAATCTATTATTATCTTCTGTTAATTTTAATATTGCATTTAACTATTTTAAACTCCAAACTCCACCTACTCAACCTTTCCAGAAAAAGCCAATCAAACTGACACATTTAAAAAAACGAACTCTATTTTTTTTCAATATTTTTATCAAAAAATCCAGCAGAAGCTTAACTAAAGCACACACACGTTCATGCAATGCAAGAACATTCCCAGTAACAGTAGATTGATAGGTAGACTAGACTTAGAAATACGTGTGTTGTGTGTATAGATATGTGATGCAATTTCATCCCGTTTCATCCTTCATTTGCTCCGTATTCAATCTTTCACTTTTGCTGAATGAGCCAGTATATTTAGAAGTAGTTGTAGCAGGGACCAGGGAATGTAGGGACAGTCCTGCTGTAGGGATAAGTGAGGAGAACAAGATGAGGTTCATCACCAACCAAATCCTCATAATCAACCCTTTCCATCTTTATACAACCAACAATCAAAAATCACCTTCACTTCTTCCTATCTTTTTACTTTACAAATAAATCCACCCATGCAACTACATACATAACTTTAACTAGAGATTTTTGGGTAGAGGTTTAGCAGAATTCTCCACTTTATATACCCTTCAACATTTCAAATCAACAGTTTCAAAGAATTCTCAAAATTATGGATTTTAGGTACAAAAAGTTTGGAATTTCATGAAGTTTATGAGGAATTGGGATTTTTGGGTCTTTATTTTGATGTAAAAAGCGTAAACTTCTGTTCAATGTTTGTAGATTTTCAAAAAGCCAGGAATTTAAACGAGCTTGCAATTTATGGCTTAATTATTTTTCACAAAAATGTTTCACAATGTTTGGAATGAAATATTAAACCTTTTGCAAAACTCGTTACTTTATTTTAAATTGGCCAATTTAACTGCGATTCTAATTTTTTTTAATCTGTACAATTATTAGGAAAAGTAGGGAGATAGGTCGTCGCCATGAATATGCATCGAAAAACATAGTTTTTGCTAAAATTGTCCCAAAAAATAAGACTCCGAGGGGCATAATTTCCCCAAGTTGCATAATAAAATAAAATAAAATAAAATACTCTCTACAAAATAGTAAATTCCCACAACTTTATAACCTGTCCTACCATAATAAATCCCTCCTTATCCCCAATTCTATCATCTAGTTTGCTTCTTCTTCCAGATCAAAATGACTATTACTGTACAACAAGTCTGAACTGAATTGGTGAATTCAAATCCCCTGATGATCCCCTTGGTCATGGATGAATGTTTTTCAGAGGAAAAATCATGTACCACTTCCAACAATATTATATTACATTTTTATACCTAAAAAGAGATCCCTTTGAGTATAAAAAAGATTGTAGGAGGGCAGAGGCAGAGCCTTGCTCGAGTGTTAGTGGATCATTTGCCGATATTGAAAATTTGCTTGGCTATTCAGAGCTTGAAATGAGGTTCTAATACTTCTCTATACATTATCATCATTAGTGGCGCATTTATTACTTGCATTTCATACCCTTTCTTCCTTATTTATTGGTAGACTAAAACTGCAATCCGTGAAAAAACATTTTTCATACGAAGGTCCACATTTCACAGTTCGAGTTTGGTCATTTCTTGCCAAAATATACGGAGAAACGTGTTTACATTTCTTTCCAGTTACCATTAAAAGTAGTAAGATAAGCCACTTTACGTATATAATTTCAATTTCGATTTTAAAAGTGGCAAACAATTTTATTGAAACTTTTAACCATTTATTTTTCGGTTATTCTAGTTTTCCCGTCCGTGTAGATTATTTTGCCGTCTATCTTCGTAATTGGATGATTTTCTATCTATTTATCGGTACAAATATAAATAACCCCAACATAAACTCATGACGGACTTAATTTCTGCTACTTTTAGAAACAAAAGTTAATATTTTTTCAGCTATTCTGGTAGAACTTTTTCCAAAAAAAAATACCATGTCGGTTAAAAAGTTACTTAAAAGCTATTTTATCCACGTCTGATTAACATTACTTTATTATTTCATTGCTTCCATATAAACTAGGGATAAACTAGTTAATTTCCCACAAAAAAGGAACAACAAACAATTGAAACATTCACAGGAAATTCATTACAGTAGTAAAAAATGGTAAATCTCGTTTGAAAGTGTGAGGTCAACCAACCTAGTCTACCTTGGATAAAGTTAGAGTTGAGTTGACATCTTATTTATCATCTTGAGAGATTTCCATTAAAGATTTCCTCCAAAGAGGACAATGAGCAATTTAGTTACTTGTACTAGTTTTATATACTGTTATTGTACAAGTACTTAATCCAACTTGAAAGTTGCATAAGAAATTACACTACAATTACAAACGGTTGTGAAGATAATATAAACTTGAACTTTTATACTCTAAAGACTAGATTAAGCGTAGCAGGCAGAGGGAATGGAAACCAAGTATAGTGATGTCGTGTGTTAATTCATAAAGATAAAACGAAACCTTTAGATCAACAATGAGCAATTTGTTAGGATAGGGATTACATCCGTACAATCCAACGATACTCACACTTCAATTATGATCAGCAAAAGAAATTACATGAACAATGATCAATCAACTTACTTATAGTCTACTTATTCAATTAAAGATTAAATTCTAGCAGGAAAAAACTACCACTATTACTTGCTACTTATTTCTCACTACTTACTAATAGGTACTTTACTACCAATGTACTTATACTACTATTACTACTACTACTACTACTACTACTACTACTACTACTACTACTATTACTACTACTACTACTACTACTACTACTACTACTGCTGCTACTACTACTACTACTATTACTACTAGTACTACTACGATTTAAATCTACAAATATGAGGGTTAAAGTTGGTCTTAGAGGAAAATGTCTCTGAAACTAGACAGAATCGCAGTGAATTGATTTTGCACAGGAACGACGATTACAGACAAACATATATATTTGATAATTAACTGCACCAAAAATGAAGATGATAATTGCTGGAAATTAAGTATCTGCAAACTCGGTTGGAAATGTAACTCGTGTATTATCCAGATAAGCTGTACATGTTCTGCATCTGCATTATTACCGATAAACTGCCTTTCATAATACACTTAAGAACTCCTGAACTCTGGCAGAAGTTCACCACAAGTCTAGTCGCTCAGTTTATATTTATCAAGATGATATAACTAAGCCTAAATAAGCATTCTTATTTCCCTTTTTTACCAGCCCCCTTGTTTTTTAGACAAAACTTATTCCTCTTAAAATCGACAAGATAGAATAATTTTAAATAGGATCTAATAATTAATTATACCAAGAGTAACAATTTCTGCTAGGAGAGAGAGGGTCAGGAAAGTAAAAATGATGGATATAATAGAATATTTTCAATTAAACAAACCCCCCAACCAATGGGTTTCATTTCATAGTCCATGGTCCCTATTTATATTTGCACACTGTCACAAACAAACGTATGAATTGAGTGACAACGAGATTACAAAATTGGGAATGTGTCAAGTCAAGTCAATCCCACCACAACTCAGAAACGACCACCCGGCCAAGAGTCACTTTCCCTGTCAGAAAATGTCTAGAAAAGCGGGGACAAGTTGACAATCCAATGTCCACCAACCGATCTAACATAAACTCCAGTGAGAGTCAACAAAATTTAACAAAACTTTTTCGTACGTAAAACAAACAGAAATTTGGACTAATAAAGCTCTGCTCTGCTACTCTTTCTTTTTTGTAATGCAATGCACCTACTCTTCCTTATTCAGACCGTTTCCTCCGTATGAATGACAAATGACATTATTGCAAACAGAAATTAACTGTCAAACAAAATAGACCAAGTAGGTAGATGTATTGAAAACATTTGGGATATTATTACACAGAGTAAATAACTAAAGATAAGCTTTCTTACAAGAACGTAAAGCAGCTAAGCTAGAAAGAAACATGAGTATTGGACATTTATTTTGGGAGAAAAATGTCCAAGAATGTTAGAGTTGTGATGGTTTATCCCATCCCTTAATTACTGCAGTTTTATCAACAATTTCTGACATGTCTGAACACTAATCTATACAAACCTGATATAATACAATTGTAAATACAATCGGTCCAGAAACCTCGTTATGAGATTTAATTTACGGTAAAAATAACAAAATCTAGTCTAATTAGTTTTTCGAGTAGCCCAACTAAGAAAAGGTTTAAAACTCTCTCCTAACTAAATGAGCAACTCTTCCCTTATTCGGGAATCGGGCCCAAGAATTCCCATTTAATCGAAATCCGATCCGAAATTGGGGCCTAATTATTTCTCATCTAAACCAAACCCAACACCCAATTCCCTACTTTTAAATATGTAAGTTTTTAATACTTGTAAAGGCATTTTATAACAAGAAAAAAGCCCCAACTGTTCCCATCCACTTTCCATCCATCATCGATACGAACCCACGACCTCTTAAATCCAACCTCCATCCAATTCAAGTACATATGAATGTGAATCAAGCCAATAATTATGATGTCGACTTTATGTAGCCGAGGTTCGTCTGTGGATTGCGGATCGGTTCCACATAATTACACCCCATTTCCCCCATTTTATTTTAACGATAACGACCAAAGGAAGGGATAAGTTGTAATAAAAATAATAAATAAATCTCTCCTTTCACTACTTTACTCTCTCGTAATAAAATACTTCAACAGTGTTTTTCTCCTAGAATAAAATAACACAGCTAGTGTTTATACCCAAATAAATGCATCCAACTCCACTAAAATTATAATCATTACCGTATATTTCTCTACTATAGTCCGGGCTTGTATTCCATTCTTAAGGGTTTTAAGTTAATTTAACATACAATTTAATACAGCTACTACCCAATTCAAGAGGGCATATTGCTATAAAATTACTTTTAATTTATTGCGTTTGTATTCTATTCTAAATCAGTTCCCCATTATTCCACGAGCTTCTATTTTATTTTAAAGAGGCTTCTATTATATTGTGAAAAAGCCTCCTTTTTCTAAAGCAGCTAGAGACTTACTATTAGAAAACAACAGCACGTTAATAAAACATTAATATGGATGGGCTACTACAAAAATGCGACTATAATTCAAGAATATATATACATTTCCACATGAATGATAGTTGAGGCATGGATAGGAGGGTAATGCTTTGGCTTGAGGTTACATTTTATTTGGAGGCCGAATCCAAGACCAAAACATCAGATAATTCCAGCATTTACTTCTTATACTCCGGTTCCAAACTGTGTTATTATCTTGAATACAAAAAACTAACCCCAGAGGAGCAGAAAAACATCAGCAATAATAAAACTACACTGCACTTGTCGAATAATGTTCCACAGAGGTATTTAGTAAGGAATAACAAGACCTTGAGACAAAACCTAGACCTCCCTTTCCCTATTATTATTATTCTTGCTCCAATCTCTATTAAATCTTCATGAACTTTACCTTAGCAAGCTTTATCAACAGGGTTCTTGCATTTAAAAAAGAAATTTGTATTCAAATCTCTGTACTTTTATAAATAAAGATTCAAACTCCACTCAGTAAGTACAGAAAGGTTGCTACTTTTAGTTAATTTATCTAACCCATTTCCGTCAAAATCGAATGATAGAAAAGTAAACATTTAATGAAGTTTTTATGCAGTATTCCGTACACAAATAAGTGAATAAAAACCCACAAAACAACCACCATATATTTATAAAATTATCCCCCGTTTCCTGTCTTAATCCTCTTAATTTTTTAATAAATGCTAAGAAGAGATCGCCTTAATTTGGATTAAATGAATCCTTGTATATACCACGCTATATAAATTCTAGGAATGGTTATTCATCTCATCTCATTGTAAAAAACTATTGTTTTATTTCCACGTAATATTTCTCCAGCCGGTCGTCCGTTGGCGTCAGGACCGGCGTTCCAGAATCATCATCATTTCCCAAATAATTACAGTAATTACGGAGAGATTTAGTTTAAGGCGATGGGGGAAATAACAACTATGGCTCGTCCATAAAACTCCAAAAAAAACTACCCATCATCCATACGTACTTTATAGTCTTCTAGAGTTCAAATTATTACAACTTGAGTAATAATTATACCCTTTAGCAGCGTAAACGTTCCGTACCATTATCATTCCCGTCTACAACTAACTATCTCCTACTATTAATAATTAATACCAAAAAAGCAAGGAGGATCTTATGGGGAAGTTAGTCCCATGAATATAATTGGAAATGGCAGTTCTCCTCTTGGAATTGTTTTCTTTTTACGCTTTTTTTTAACCCGTTTTTTTCCTCATAAAGCCAAGTTATAAGACGCCTGTGTTTTGTACTCAAAGAATAAATAAAATTCAATATCGATCCACTCGAACTACATACAACCTCCCACAATAACTTGGAGGTTACCTGGTTTACATATTAAAATATAAACTCTTATACTAGATACATTAATTAAATCAAATAACCGAGTTTCGGTCTTTTCCCATTTGTAACTTATCTACAGAAAAATGTAAACCGTGACCTGAGATATTCCTTGATTATATTAATTTGATGATTACTTTCAATTTTGGACATTAGTTGTTAACGCCGTATTTTTTATATTTTGTAAAATTGTCTATTATGGGAGTATTTAGGTGAGTATGAAAAATTTTTCTAACTACAGTACAGTAGTGTACAATTCCCAACGTAACGATTTTGATTATTCCAAGCCCACTTCCCTAAAAACCTCCATTTATTTTCTCTAAACAGCAATCATTTAACTGGTTAGAATACTTATACGTATACAGACTAAATAGCAACTTTCCATTGCGATTCTGGGATTTAAGAGAGGTTGCAAATAAGTTATTTCCTCCTACTAAAAATAACCTAAACATTTAAAAACCTGATCCCATCCATTCACCGTCCATTTACTATTCTTTTAAACATTGACTACAACTTATACAACTACAATATACTATAATCCAAGCCACTGGAATGGTTCTCTTTCTGTATCAGAATCCTGATATATTTATTGGACTATTCCTGTATTATAACGAAGGTTTAAAGTTTATTAAAACAGCCAGCTATACAGGGAGCTAACTAGCTATTATCACAATTATGCACAACCAGTCTTAGATAAACACACACCACAATAATAAATAGCTGGTTAATGAGCTATTTTTACGTATTTTTTAAACTATATCTCTCTCCAACTCCTTTTTAATTAATTTAAATTAACACTTAATAAGTTACAAGCGTGTGTGGCTGGACTTGCTAAACTCGTTTTTAACATGGGAGTAGTTTGAATCCCTCTTATTAGCAGGAAATGACATAAGGCTGCTATAAAAACTGGATTATCGCGTGAATTTTAATCACCAACAACCACCTACCTGTAGAACTAACAATAAACTACACAATTAAGTAGCTTTCATATAATGAGTTTTTTAAATGTAATTATAATTTTTATTCATGAGGCTAGTTATACTATTTTTTAAACAATAAGCAACCTCACAAGTTCGTAATGGGTAGTGAGTAATTATTATTGTTCTATTTCTCTATCTTATTATTACCTAGAAAGAGGCTTTAGTAATTACATGAAAAGAAGCCAAAGAAACGAGAGGGAATGGATAGGATAGAGCTAGATCTTTAGCAATATTTAGCAAACCTACAACAAAATACTTCAATATTTTATAGTTTTCTTCCATATATTACCTGAAATGCATCGGGCTACTATTCAATTATAAACATACAAGTAAATAAAGCCATCACTACTAGAAATGGGTGTAGAAGTTGCTTGTACTTTGGTATGTTTTTTCATTTAAAACTGTAAGAATAAAAAAGGAGCAAAGCAAATGTGATTTATTAATTTAAATGTTTAATGGGAAGAACTCAATAATTTATATTAACTTTTATGAGAGAACCAGCGTATTAAAAATTCAAAAGGCCAAATAGTAGAAAATGGGAATGTTTTTGAGAATATTTGAAATGTCTACTCTTTTATAGACAATTTAACGTCAAATTTTAGAAATTTGAACAAGATGGGTATTGAATGATATGGAGATTGTCTGAATATGCAAAAGATAGTTCCATAAATTCTGAAGATATCCATCCTGCTGGTAGATTTGATTCAAATGAAAACTACGTTAAATAAATTGTGAACAATCATTTTAATGTTTTGTCACAAGGAACAAATAAGAAACCCTACCCTACCTTTGTTAACAACAGATACAATAAAGATTTAGGTACAATAACAAGCAAGGGAAGAAGGGCGAGGTTAAACTGTGTAATATCATTCTTTCCTTCCTCCAAATAAGTAAAACATTTAGTACTTTTAAACAGTTAAATACTCCCGTCATTCAACTAGAGTTAAACGGGTTGAGATTTATTATAATTACAATTGCAATTCAAAACTGTCAAACCCACCAAACGTTTAGTAGTAAAAGTCCTGTTTACTTTTTAAACATTTTAGTCCATCCACCCTTCTCCATCCCTAGTCTGTTCAAGTATCAAGTTGCACTTTGCAATTTAATCGGGAAATTAGCTTCCTTCGCCGAACCTAACAACAACAACTTTGTGACAAGTACCAAGACCAACCAACTACCCTTGTAGATAATATAATAGATAGATTATCTTCTTATAAGCCGCATTCATTTCTAGACCGCATCTATAAGATCCTCTACGTTACACAGCGCGCAAAATTATAGAAGGATACTTATACTTCACCTTCTAGCTTAAAGTTAACGAATAATTGCCAAAAATACAGTACTTTCTTCCTTACAATACTACAAAGTGGAAAGCACCCTATGGGTTAATACCTACTTGTGCTAATAACAAAATATCAATTTCAATAACTCGAGTGATTTTAATCTCGCCTACAAACTAGATAGATAAAGAAGGGGAAAAGCCCAAACTAACGATCAGCCATTTGAATTCCAATAACCAGTAAACCTTGTTCTTGTTAGCAAAAGCAAACCTTGTTGAACTTGCATACATTATTACATTGCAACAACAACACGGATGAAACAAGTTTTTTTTTCACTTAATTTGAACCAACTTGCCTACCTGCCTTCCTTCCTCCACTAACCATTATTGTTGAGTGACAAACCTCTGATGGGATCGTGCCCTTCGTTACCTTTATTTATTTCCATTTAATATACAAACTCAGTGAAAGAAAACCTTAAACTTTATAACCACTTTATGCATCTTCAATCTAAATCAAAACACATTTAAGAAAACCGTTGTTTCTTTCCTTAAATCCAAATCATATTACCTCCTTGTTTCTAGTGAGAGAAGGATGACGATTTTGATGGGCAAGTAATTGGAATCTTGTCAAAGAAACCGAAGATTGATTCATTCATCCATTAATACTTTTTTCCAATGATATTAAAGTAATTATTAGGCATTTCGGAATCATGCCACACTCCTAAATTGTTGAGGTAGATTAGAACTGAGTCACTTTATTTAATTCAAAAATAGGAAGGCTCTCCATCTTCAATAATTAAATAATATTCAAACATTTGTTAACATTGACGAAAATAAGTTTTCATACTTTTTACATTTCTAAATAATTTGAAAAAACTTCTCTCTAATTTTACAATGCAATCTTGACTCCTTATGTAGCAGGTGGATCAAGTTTCTTGTTTCTTTTATCCTACAACAATTTAAAATAGTAATTTGAGAATGATGAGTCAAAAAAAGTAAGATGGAAAGGCCAAGGGGTTTCTGATTAATTGGGCTTGAGGTTGATTTTATCTGTGTACCTAAAAATAATACAATATTCATATTCATTCATCCCAATCCTAAACTACCTCTTTACAATTTTAGTAGCTATCTTTATTTTAAAGATTTAAAACAAGACGATAGGTTAAACGAGCGTAGAAGTTCTTATAACAACATTTTCTTAACTCATACAGGGAACGGGGGGCTTAAAAAATAAATCTGTAGACTACTAAACAAACTACAACAAAATTTAGATTTAGAGTTTTTAATTGAATTTATTAACCGTAATTCCATAAAATTATCATCCAATCATCCAATCTCGATATATTAATCAATTATTCACATTATTTTATTAATTCCTCCACCTCCACACAGAAAATAGAATCATAGAAAAGCAAAATTAACAGTAATCCTCCTCCCTCTCAGAGCTTACAAATTACATAAAAATCCCCTTGCAAAACCATCCCTTAAATTTAGCCACACCCTGTAATAAAAAATACATCCAAAAAAACCAACCAAACGGATCCTATACCGAAGCCTTAATAAATTCCCTTCCTCCCAAAACCCAACAACCAGCCTTGCCGACCATTATAATTAATTTGACAGTGGAACATGAGATTCAATTAAGTACACAAAACATACAACCCATTTACTCCGTAAAGTAAAAAGTAAACGCTACATTCTTAACATAACTGGCCAGCAAATTAGCCCACGATGGTCATCCCCGAGGTACAAACAACCGTTATTTTTTTTCAATTATTAACCCTCCTCCTTCCAATTACCCAAATGGTAATTATGTTGTCGTTTATAAATCCCATGCAGTTCTCATCATCCTAAGGGGGATCCAATGACCACTGAAACTGAAGAGATAGAGAAACAAGACCTTGTTTGTTCCCCGTATGTATGTATCCAACTCCCTGATTGTTTGCCCGATTGTTAAACTCACTCGGAGGTAATTGGATAATGACTCAGACAAAAATGTCCATCTTACACACACTCAAACCATAAAGTGTAGCAGTAGTAATAATTCTTTGGGATATAACAATAAGCAAACTGATTATTAAAGAGTTTACTATAGATTGAATGAAGCTAGAGCTAGAGAGAGAGAGAGAAAGACAACAAAGGGTTGTTAGTTGGTTGGTAGAATGGCATTTTAACAATGTTAATCTTCCCTCAACATCTAACTATTCTCTCATCCAACTTTATCAACTCTTCTTGGCACGAACTAAATCAACTTAAGTGAATTAATAAAAAATAAGGCTTGTAGGAATCAGATTGAGGAAACTAGCCAGCTAGCTCTATCGTCTAATTTATACTGGATTATGGAAAAATTTAAAGTATTTCAAGATTCAGATGCTAAACGCTTTAAAACTCTACAAATCTATAATAGTTATTACAATTTCGCACGCTTGAATACTTTAAAAATGACTTCAAAAGAGGTAAAATTACCAAAGTCAATTAAAAAACTATCCATTCTAAAAAACCATTCCATACTTTCATGATTCAATAGTCCAAAAAACTTTAAAAATATCCCTTCCTTTTCCATCATTCTCCAGCCATAAAGTTCCTAACTTTTATCAATTGCTATTTAATTACAAATCATTCCATAAATACTAATTACTACTACAACTACAAGTACACCTACAAGGTAATTAATAATAATTAGTCATAGTTAGAACGCTGTAATAATGTAATAATTATAGTCAATGCTCCATCCATCCGATCACTATAATTTTTTCCCTCCTCCCATACAATACTTGTCCTTCTAAATATAAAAAACTAAACCTAGGAATGCTCTTTCCAATCCACCCAATAGTTTCCCATCTTATAAGACATTCTAATAATTCATAATTCACTCTCTCCAACCCTCGATAGATCCATGAAAGATTATAATTTAAAGCAATAGAAATACCATACATCCCCGTTGATTTGGCCTTCACCTCCTCCAACTCTCCTGTCTTCTCCTGTGACTTTTAAATTATTACTTTAATCTCTTCCAATACAATCCAATCCTAGACAATCAAATCTTATTCTCTATTATAAAATAACGCATCCCTTATCACAACTACAACTCCATATTATTGTAGGGAACTGAAAAGTAAAGTAGATTCGTCTTATCAGTTGTTAAAATCAGCTCTAAATAAATCACGAGCAGATTTAGATTAAAATAAATACAAAGAACCACCAACCGAAACTTTAAATCGAATCTTCAAATGGGAAATTTTAATTTCAAAATCTCATTCCAATTTATTTATTTAAATTAAACCCAACCAATCAACCTTTAAGGTAAACTAAACTACAACGAGTAAGGTTATTGCAATTGGAAATCGCTTTTCTATTAAAATTCTTTCATTAAAACATTAAATTAAAATCAAAGGTCCATGGAACTGGTTATGAAATAAATTGCACTGGAAAAATAAAACCCTGTAATTAATTGTGATTCTGAATCTGAGATAACCGTTCGTTGGTTAAGTTATTAAAGGTCTAAATTGAAATGGAAATTAGGATAATAGTTTTACTTTACGGGTAAATTGTATTCATTCATTTTGTTTTATTACTAATCTCACTCAACGCTGTGGGCGATTCAATTTATTTTATTCGCTCTTTAGTACCTACTCTCAGGTGGAATGAAATTAAATGTGGAATAAGTCGTAATAAATATTAATGCACTTTCCCAAGGGCCGCAACTCGTTTTGGAGCAAGAAAAATATCTAGTAACGCTCACATCTTAAACCTGTAGTAAAAAGGTTCAAGCTCTATCCAGTTCTGTTCAGAAACTTGTATAAATTGGGGCATAAATATTGGCAACTGCCGTATATATTCCCTGATTACAGCCTCCATCTAAAAGAAGCCCGATTTAATTGCATTTTGTTATAATGGACCTTAAAACCCCTAGAACTTAAATAATACCAGCCCGGAGTGCATTTCAGTAATAAACTGTATGTTAAACTCTACTTTCCAGTTCCAATAAGCTGCCTTAAATACCTGAAATAACTAAAATTTAATAGAGTACAAGTACCTAATAAAACTTCCACCATTCTTCTAAACTTGTGGTCGAAAAATAAAAAAATAAAAACATTTTTACTGCTATTTATTTCATTCATTTCTTCCAAGTTTTCTGATTCATTCATATCTGCCATCTTTTCTCCTTATTAATTGTAAAGTCTTCTACTTATAAAGCCAATTTCTATAATCGTTGATAGTCTTCCCACCAACAAAACCTGATACCCATTAGCTACTTTATTATTTAATTGAGAACTTGATAACAATATCAAATTTATTTAAAGAACCATCTATCTGTCCATTACAATTCAACCGTTCTACAGAAGTTTGTATCGTTCTGTCAACCAAACAATCCCCAAATCTTTCTCAAGATGGAACCATTTCTGTGATTAAGATTTTTTAAATGATAACTCCACTTTTCTGCTTAAAGTTTCCTTCGAAATTAATAATTAAAAGGAGGAAGCCTTCAAGGAAACATGATAGGCAGCGCAGCGTCCGCTTGATATTTCGCTTCATAGTAGTAGGAACTTTTGTTTAAATTAATTATAAAGAAGCCCGTGTCTAAAAACTGATAGAGATCCCTGTTTGTTTTCTTGTTGGGGGTTCTACCGACCTCCGTGTTTTGTAAATAAACTCATCTCATAACATTTACATTACCCAGTAAACATTACCCGGGTTTTCCCCCCAGTATAGTACTTCGGTTTGTTTGTACATGAATGATCCTCTGTACACAACTATCCGTAATGCTACAATGACAGTAATAATTCCGTAGCACAAGTGGAACCGTGATGTAAACCTGAATTACAGCGTCATTCTACCTATTGATTAGTAGCCCTTATATTTTTGAGCTTTGAAACTCACAAGAATTGAATACCGTTCTTCCCGTTTTAATTCCTATTTTGTAATCCTTCCAACTCCCCGGTAGTCCTATCTTTTCCATTCCTTCGAAGTAATAAAGCCTCAGGGGAATTAAAACGGGAAATACAATTAGTCCCAGAATAGCCTCATTTATTTCCATGTTAAATTTAACCTTCAAAGTTCAAACCTCAAAAAGTGCATAGAACTTTATCATGATTTCCCTTTCATCATTACCTTAGTTATCCCAGTTTAGTTAAGCAACGTTTATAATAACTAAACAATAAAAATTCAAGATTAGATAGAGTAAAATTCCTGAACATAGGGAACGGATTAACTTGTACATGTTTACTGCAAAATCTGTTGTCACATTTTGTCCTTAGCTCTTGTCTTTTGTAAGTTTTTCCCCAAAAGTACTAAATTATTCACCCCAGTTCCTCTTCTGCATAGATTAGAGTGTAGCTCTGCAACTTTGTCGTATTAGATCAAAGTTTACGTCCAGTTCAGGTAGTGCATATTTTGGCATTAGTTGTTTTATTGCTACTAAAGTTGTCATTAGATTATCAGTTGTTGTTGTGGCTGCTTCAAACAGACTCGCTTGCTCTGATCCTTGTTTAGAAGACTGAGTTTTTACTTTACACAAACAAATGCTTTAAATGTTCGTTGTTAAATTATAAAAGTTCTACATATTCTTTAGTTTTTCCCATTTATTTCCTATTTAATACCTAAATCATAAAGGTTGGCTTATTGGAACTCGTTTTACATTATTTTGCATCTCAAAGCTCTTAATTTTACTAAAAAGGATGATAAACAAACATACAGTAAGCCAACCTTTTGTAAGAAACATTTCCGGTAGAAATTAATACATTTCAATAAAAAAAAAACTCATATTCTAATCCAGGGTCGTTCTATTTTCTGTCCTCTTTCAGGAAGGCAAGCAAGGGAGTTGAAATTGAAGAGTCTCAAGCTGGTCTTCCTCTTCTTCAAATTGTGTTAAATCACAATGACAGTTTGTGACTATTATAAGAAATAAAGTGAACAGAATAAGCAAGTTTTGCATATTTAGATTACTGCAAAGACTTTAAGAAACTCGATAACTATAAATTTCTTGTGGAAGAATAATTAACTTCACCCTAAAATGGGTAAAACATAAACAACCAAGAATATAAGTTCTCCCGAAGTAAAAAAAACTAAAGAAAGTGTTTAAAATCCCCTAAAAACCTACCTATCTCACGGTAAAAACCACCCCAAATGTTAAATAACGGGGGGATGAACGGTAGCGTAGGGATGGGGAGTCCCCAAGACGGTTCGATGTACTCAGAGTACCCACCTCCATCAACGAGTAACCCGGGTAGTGGTTCCTACCACCCTCACCACTCCCATTCGAACCACTCCCACCCGGGCAACCACTCCCACTCCCATCACCACCAGGGGGGTCACGGCCCCTCTCAGATGAATGGAGGTCCTCATGGGGGTAATAATGGGATGATGGGCCATCATTCGGGGGGGATTTGCTCAC
Source organism: Hydroisotoma schaefferi (assembly GCA_034682405.1). NCBI lineage: Eukaryota > Metazoa > Arthropoda > Collembola > Entomobryomorpha > Isotomidae > Hydroisotoma > Hydroisotoma schaefferi. The sequence goes on along the minus strand of JAQFZX010000581.1, from coordinate 24,721 downwards.
AAATGACTCTCAATCAGAGCCCTTGTCCTCCCAATACTAAAGTAAGAAAGACAACTTCCGTCGCACAAAATCCAGGAGTATTTTACTCTAAATTCGTACTTTTCATGACTCCATTCACCCAAAATGTAGCCCCTGCCTGGCAAAGGCTAGTAGTAAATTCTACAGGTTTTGGGGCTACATTTAAGTTACGTAGGAAGGCTAGAGTAAGTAATTCGGGGTGCACGGTTCCACCTTTTCTGTGAGGATTTCCATATTCTAAACCTCCGGGACCAACCATCCTTCCCATAAAAGCACAACTTTGCTACAAAATAAACACATTTAAATAATTTATCATTGCATTATCCATTGTTTCTAAAATACAGTTATATCAAGCAGTTTTTCTTTAAAAAAGAAACCTTTATTTCCCTGCATAATCCTCCGTTTGTAAAATACAGCATTATTGTTATGATTATTATTAATTGTTGTCTTTGTTTATTTTTCTGTAGCAATGTGGGGGCTGCGGGGGACCAATTCTGGAGCGTTTTTTGCTCCATGCCTTGGACCGCTACTGGCACCACACCTGTCTAAAATGCTCAGCCTGTGGGACCTACCTCGCTGACGTGGGCATGAGCTGCTTCACCCGCGATGGCATGATCCTCTGCAGACAAGACTATCTCAGGTTTGACAACCACACACCCCCCCCCCCTTATTCATAAACTAACCTTCTTTCAATACATTTAATACTTTAACTTACTCTTTTACCTTATTTTATCACATTTATTGGACAAATTACCATACATTTTAATACATATTTCACATCAAATTAAACCTAGTTCACCTAAACCATTTTAAAATTGGCTTAAAACGGCTATAGAGAATGTAAAAACAGTTTTTATTCATCATTTAGAGCAACATTTGAAACATATTGCATTGAATATCCCTGCTACGTTTATAATATAATAAGCTCACTTAGTAAATGAAATATTCTGATGCAATCAATCCCAAAACTTTATCCCGACTCTGTCCAACACTATCCTCTTCATAATCTCAAATATATTAAGAAGAAAGATAGATAGACCATCTAGTATTCACTATCATTGATACCTCACAGGCTTCTACTACCAAACCTAACTTCTTTATTCATAAAATCATCATTCTAAAAGCATTTTAGGTCGTGCTCTAGAGGCCTCCTTTCGCTTTCACTTGAGGAGAAAGTTCCAACCTCTCGGGAAAGCTAGGTTTCCCTACATGCTAGAAAGTGGATAACAATTCTTTTCAATACTGCTATAAGTTTCTAGTTTTAACTTTTATGTTTCCAAAACCTACGTTTTATTTACTCTTATTTATGAAGAAATTACCTACGTCGGATCAGGGAAATATTAAGGGAATTATATTTTTCCTCTCAGCTATTTATCTAACAAGTTTAAAGTAAGTTAAAAGCTTAAGTGTATGTCTTTTTGTCGTCTCATAGTTGAAAGTAGCTGGTTTATAATAAACAATACGATTTTACAAATCTATCTTAGGATAAAGATTTTTTTTAAATCCTACCTGTACAGCTTGAAAAAGTTAAACCTTCTTAAAACAGTTGTTTAATGAATATAGCTCCAGCTTATAGTCTTTCAAAAACTAAATAAAAAACCGACAGTAAACTGACGGGTTTAGCGTCGAGTCCGGAGAAAGTTCAGCGAGAGAGACTGTCCGAATTAAATTTATTGAAATAGCTTAACTTTTCTGGATGATCTGATCATAATCATAACATAATCCAAGACACGGTTTGGTCAAACTGGAAATGATAGACGGACGTGGGTAAATTGTAAATTATTTTATCCTCTCACATAGCAGCAGGTAGGTAGAGCAAAGGAAACCTGACGGAATATTACTCTAAATCTAAATGCAAAATAAAGCTCCATTTCTAAAAGGTTGGATTATAATTTACTTATAGCGAACCTTGTATTAACTTTTTAGTTAGCAATACATTTGTGACTAAACATGATCTTGGAAACCCCTTTTGATATTTTTATGCAAGTTTTAAATGGTTAAAACACAAAGGTTAAAAGCAGGACATTTCATATATTTCGATTTAGAAGTGTTTTAATTTTTCAATAGTTTGGTCGTATTTTAAGTTCCAGGTTCCGTCTATTTACTTCAGTTTGATACAATAATTTTACATTTAGTTTACAATTAAAAAAACCCAATTTAATTCCATTTTTCTAACCTCTAGTCCACTCCCATATTTTAAAACCGAGTCTTTCTTCATAAATCTACGTCAGAAAAGTAAAATAAACTAAAATAATTCCCCCACCAAGTATCCAAAAACCTAATAAGTTCCTCCGGAAATAAAATAAAGTAGAAGATTTCTCCAAAACCACACGAACAAAAGGAGCAACCAATACATTCCTCCATGTCTAAAACAAGGTTCCTCCAGGGTAGCCACAATTCCCTTAAGAATCCCAGCCAGTCCGAAACCGGGTAGTTTAGGTGGGGAGAGCCGGGTAAAAAATGCCGGGTAGTAGTAAACTAACCCACAATGGATGGGGAAGAGACTGTAGTTAGTTTCCAGAACGGCAGGTACTTGAGGGCATTTTACTAACTCCCTTGTGACCATTCTTCAGACTCTGCACCGTCTAACTCGATTTTCATACCTAGAACTTGGGTTTTGTTCAAATATCTTTTATCCTACGTTCCGGGCTACAAAGTACATCCATATTAGTAAAGAATTGAAGATAGAGGAAGACTCTAAATGTCTAAATTTATCTCAATTCTAAATTCATAACTTTTGAGTTCAAATTTTCAATCCCAACTTTTTTCAAAGGGGCCAAAATTCCGTCTCTTGTTTCTATTTCATGTTATTTTTAGGTTCTTCCACCAAAGATTGGTTCTCTGGCTCAAGGGTACAGTTACAGAAGCATTAATTTTATGCTATTAACACTGACGAGTATCAATTAAACCTTCATATTATAATTGTATAACGTACAACCAATTTCTTTCAGCAAAATAAAGTGCTCAAGGCGTTCAAAAACTTTATAAACTTGCAAAATCCCTGTTTCCTTCCTGATATTTAATTCCATCTTCCACCAAAAGTCCACGACGTCTACCCTTCTTTCTCCAGTGATTTGTTAAGTTGTCTAATCCCTGCTTACTTGCATAGATATATGAATTTGGTTGAAGAACAAGACAGATGCTTCTCATCCCATCCAATCCTTCTTCATGTATTTTGAGCCCCTCACTCATTTCCTAACCAAGATCAAGATGTCTTTTGAAACTTTAAACACCTCCAACCCTTATTCCTTCTTCTAGGAAAGTTCTAGTTCTGTTTCAGCAAATCCCCCTGTTCAACCGGCCTGTTCTCTCAACCTTATTCCTTCCTCCCTACAGATTTATCTGGACTTGCTAGCTAAACGGTCTCATGTTCTTTGGAGGAATTAACCTCTTGGATAATTTACATACTTATCATTAGACCATGAGTAGTTTCTTAACTCTTAGATGATAAAACCTATAGGTATATTCCAGTTAAGAAAGCAAGACTGCTTTCCTGCCCAGCCGGAACTGTTCTCAGTTCTTTTGGGGATGTTATGAAACAACTTAACAAATTCTAGCTTCCTCCCTCCCTCCCGTTTATAACAAACATTAGACAACTGACAGTCTGTTGGGTTCATTTATTTATGGAGACTAAGCAACTAGTACCTATATCTTTTCTAGCTCTAATAATCTCTCCAGAACTTATAGAGATTAAAACACCAGGTTTTTGCTATAAATATTCAATCCTTTTAAGACGAAAGCTCCTTGGCAAAAGGTGTCATATGCTAATCCTATTCGGTGCAACTTTATGTAAATTCTCCGTTGAAATAAGTAGCGAGGATTGAAACAGATTGAGGAACAACTTACAACATTTCCATCACTCTATCATGTACAATACTCGAACTTTTGTTACACTCCCCTCGTATCTACCATTCCACCTTTGATATTAAACCCATCAAATCACTAAATTTTCTCTTCACAAATATCCAAATCAAGCATTGTTTAAAACCTAAAATAACTGTCTCCTTCCTACGGTAAAATAGCCAAACTCGTTGTCCTTTTTGAAACCTAAAATCCTAAGCCAAAAGAACCCAGTTAAAATACAAATAAATAACCCCATCATAATCAAACCTATCCTTCGCCTTCTGCATAACTATCACAATCTTACCCACAGATCTTTTGCCAGCTCTAAGCAGTTTAATAGCAGAGAAAGCTAGTACCTATTCTACAGCCTTTTAGCTAGCCCCATCGGGATTAATTTCCTCTTCCCCCTCAATTGCCAATTAATCCCCCATTCTATTTCCAATTAGATTCACAACTCATACTAATGTACTTCATCCACCGATTCAACATTTATTGACAGCTCTCTGTAATAGACCCTCATTAAGCCCTGTATAAATGCTTCGTACTACATAATACATATCTCTTAATCTCCTGGAATTATTTTAGCTAACGAGAACCAAACTCCCAGCCAACATTTCGGAGTTTTAGCTATAAAAGGTGCTTTTCTCTGGGTTAACTTTGTATCAAATCTTAACTTGTATTGCGATTCATTACTTAAAAGGTTAGTTATCTACCAAATTGTACTAACGGATGGATTACATCTTTACAGATTAGGCAGAGTAGAGGCAGATTAAAGTTGAGGTTCTAATTTAATTCCTAATGAGCAATCTACCTACCTTTACCTTTCCATAATGTTTACTGCAACTAGGATTAAAACAATTCGCAAATCTATCGGCTAGTTCGATAGTTCTTGGATAATCTGTACATAACCCAAACCCAGATAATAATCGGATCAGGCCAGTCAATGAAGATAAAGCCAAATATATAAGGTTGAGCAGACCATCCATGGATTGTAGGAAAACCCGATAGTTAACTCGGCAGTAGTTTCTCTTGTACATCCTTCCTAGCCAGGGTATTCAGTTCAGGCGTGCAAAGTGTAACTGGCCCTTAGAGTATTATAATCCTCTAATGAGTTGGCCTTCCGCGGATAATTACAACCTCCCAAATTATTAAATGACCCTTTAATCGTTCGATGATTTAACCTTTTCATTATAAATAATTGACCACTTTCTACTCTCTTGTATCAAGTTACTACACATAAGAGGATTCAATTCTAACACAAAATCCTTCTACTACATGGAAAATTAGTTGTAGATGATATATTACAATTTACCCTCAAGTAAAATCCTCTTCAAGCCCATCCCCGGCTTCCACCCGGGTAGTTGGTGAGGTGGGTAAGGGGCAGCCAAGGTCTAGTGAGTCAGGGCAGCAGCCGGACTAATGAAGCTAATCAGGATGATGATGGAGATAATCAGGGAGGATTATGAGCGAGTGATTGGGTTCTCTCACTCAGCAATTACTGCTCAGTAAACTATATTTCTACATTGAAGTTGCTAGTAGTAGTAGCAGTAATAGTAGTAGAGTAGAATTAGTAGTTAGTAGTAGTAGTAGTAGTAGCAGCAGTAGTAGTAGTAGTAGCAGTAGTAGTGGTAGCAGTAGTAGTAGTAGTAGTAGCAGTAGCAGTAGTAGTAGAAGTAGCAGTAGCAGTAGTAGTAGTAGTAGTAATAGGAACATGGCTAAGATAGTTATAGAAGAACGTATTAAATCCATTAGAGAGGATCAAAGGGACTTTCTATCCAACGATGATAACTTTCCCTCAGGGAATGTTACCTACACTTCTAGAATCTCTCTGAAAAAATATAATGTTTTAATACCTTTTAATTAAAGGTTTAGCTAAACTGCGGCTAGTAAATTGCTGGTTTTAGCATCTTCATGATCACAGTTTTGTATCTAATAAATTAAAAGTAATTGAAGTTGCAATAATGTTTTTATTTTAACTTCTTTTTGAAAATATGTGATATGTCTACGTCATAATTTTTTTTGATTGATGATTATTTTTCTAATTTTACAGCAGATTGAGGAAGACGGTAAATTTTTATAAATGTAAACTATTAATTCCAACTTACTTTAGAAAAATCCCTTGTTTACAAAAAGTACAAACTCATTTCTAGCCTTGCAACTTTTTTTTATCTAAGAAATGAAAGAAAGTACAAAAGTGAAGTTATCCCATCCAAGTCCATCTACGTACGTAGTCTCCACTAAATAAAGTAGTTAGGTTTTGAGTAGAACGTGCCCAGCCTTCTGGATGAGGAAAGCCCGGATAGTAGCAATCTTTCCTAATGGCAATCAGACAAGACGGGATAAATGAATGCTTCGATTGCATTCTATCTATTCTCTATAATCCATATGCCAATAAACTACCAGATACATCTACAACTACTAATCTAGGATATAAGATAATTTCCTTAAAGGCCCACCATCCCTAGGGGACTTGGTTCCTATTTGAATTCAAAGGGTGTCACAACCACACCCCCTTTCTCCTCTTCTTACACAGATCTGTCTGGCCTTTCCCTTATCCAAGCTTACAACTTTATCGGAACGAGGAGGGCTGTACTAATAAATTGTTCTAAATTGGTCATTAGCAGATTAGCCGGGTTTCGGGTGCTACAGAGATCATGATGATAATGGATTGCTGGGGTGCTACTCTTGGGTAGAGTTCTAATCCCTCTGTGCTTTTTATATACTTGTAGATGTAAGAATCTTTTTGATCGTGATGTGATGATGATGACGATGAGGGTTAGTAACTTCTTATGTAGTAATAACAAAGGGTTGTTGTATTAGCTCTTGGGTTCCCTTGATTGGAGGCTTTAGGGTTGTTTCTTACCAATTAGAAGATTAGAACTTAAGATGAGGCGAAATACGAGAACATTCTTCACATACTGATTTATCTTATACAACATCCTCATTAGAGCCCGAGAACCCGAACCCTGTAGCCCCTGTATTCTACTCTCTTCTTCAGATTTTGCTGCGACTTTCTACAATGGGAAACGCTGTGTCCATTATTTAACTCTTTTGAACGGGTTGGAAGATTTTAGTTTACTTTCATTCTACTACAATTAATTTATTCATATAATTATTTAATTAATTAATTAAAATCTTAGTGAATTGCAGAGAACATAGATTATAGACATTGACATATCTTAGTAATATAGTTGAATCCAGTTTATGACGCGTTAGAAGAGGAAAGTATCAATATGTTTTCTAAATATATACCAAGTATCAAGATATGATCTTTTATTTCATGTTATAAATAAACAACGCTTTAAGTAAAAGATGCACGCTAATCCTTTACATTCATATAATATTTTGTAAACAATTTCTAAAAAGTGAAAGCACAAATTTTTGCAAAATTACGACGGGCTTAAACGTCAAATTCAGCTGATATTATCAAAGGTTAGGGTTATTTTGTTACATTTTCGAAACTTTACTCAAGTTTACAACTGAAACTCAACCTACCTACTCATCTGCATTTATACCTTCTTCCATTCCGAATCTAATTTGCTAACAAAATTCGACAATGACAGTACAGTTGGCACTACCCCCACCAGCCTCACAATCTGAATACAATTTCCTAGTTGAAACTGGAAGAAAGAAAGTTACCCCGAGGGATTCTTTTGAAAAGCTTGATGTCCAAAGTTAGCCTAGCACTTTAGAGCAGGCTAAGGCACAGAAAAATGTATTTTATAATGTTGGAATGCAAATGTCCTGGTGGTAGTAGTAGTAGTAGCACGCGACAAAATTAACGGAACATGAAACCTTGTGCAGAAACAGAAAGCATTTCGTTACAAAATTTAAAATTTTGCTTGTTGCATACATTTTTCTTGAATTATATTTCCTGGCTTTATGGCATAATGAAGATTGATATGCTGATGATAGGAGAGTAAATTGGATTTGCATGGAATTAAACACATCTACGCGAGTGAGAGGAGAAAGTCTGGCAGGAAAATTGTTCACAATTGCCTTGGGATCTTTGTTAAACAGATTATGATACAGAGAGACGTAATAGCGTAGTAAATCGTAGCAGTAGTAGTAGTAGTACTAGTAGAAATAGTAGTAGTAGAATTACTAGTAGTAGTAGAATTACTACTAGTACAGTAGTTAGCAGGAGTAGTAGTGGTAGAAAGTAGTAGCAGCATACAAGTAAAACTCTCTTATCAATCTCACGCCAGATATTAAAATCAGCCTAATTTCTTCCTCTCCTCCGTAATACTAAACTAGAAATAGCCCGTCAATCATTCAGAGTCAGTCCTCTTCTGAAATTCAGTTAACACTTCACTTCTTCCTCATGATGGGAGCTTGACTGCCCCTCAAGGGCTTATTTAACTGTCTGCCTATCTTAAAATATAAAGAGATGAATGCTAATGAGGATAATCTTATTAGCACGTCAAGAGGGAAGAGTTACGAAGGACAGTTTCCGGTAGCTTCCTTTATTTCATTATTTCATGTAAAGCGTGTTAGTCTATACTTTACTCATTTTTCAGTAAGTTACTTCTCATCTAGGTGTACAATACAGACCATTGTTACCATCTTATCTAACTGTAGGGACAATACACAAATATCTGACACAAAATTGAGCAAAGGTCCAACTCAAACAATAAATGGCATTTTCCCTTCAAAACTATAGTCTTTTATTTTCATAAACACGTCCCTAATTCCAAACCCTAATTCGAAACTCTAATCTAACAAAAGATGTTTGTATTTTCCGATAGAATTTTCGGTAATGGAGGAGCATGTCATGGATGTGGTCAGGGTATTCCGCCGTCAGAACTTGTGATGAGGGCTGGCGTACCTCCCCCTGGGTCAAGTCCCCCGATGGTGTTCCACCAGAAATGTTTTACATGTTCCAAATGTGGCAGCCGGCTCGTCTCTGGTGATCGATACTCAGTCCTTAATGGTGCCCTCTTCTGTGAAGCGGATGCGCTCAAGGTAATCCCCTCTTCTTTTACTGCTTCATACATTTATTTATGTAGCGTTTCATATCCCATATTTTTTGCATTTTTAGCCCAAAAACCGTTCAGAAAAGGGGACGAAAGTGTCATATTTTAACATTTACCTTGATATATTTACGCTTGAATTTTCATACCTCCTATCATGTCTCTTTAGGTCAAATGTTGTGCTAATATTTTAAGTTTTTTCGTGTAAAAAACCTTTGAATTTAGCAGTAGATTTTTATTTAATAAACGCCCTAACTTTAATGCATAGAAAGAATCCATAAAGTGTTATTTGAAGCCTAATCACTCTTCCTTCATAAAATAACCTTTGTATATTTCCAGCTCATGAAGAATGGAATAGGAAGTCCTTCAAACGCCTCCGTAGCCACGTCGAACGGTCCCACCCCCGCACCCCGTAAGGGGAAAGTTGGAAGACCTCGTAGAAGTCGAGACTGACCTGATCACTAATTTTTAATAGACGCCGCAAACCAGAACAAAACTTGTCTAATTTATAAATAAATATAACTTTGTTAGAGAAAATACTTATTATATCATCAAACCAAACCCTACCTACTCTCGACTACAAGACAATTAACTAAATACCACCACAACTACGGAATCCCTTAAGCAGTACTTATCAACCCAGAAGGATTCGTAGTCGGGTTAACAAGCTATCCCCAATTAAAACTAAGCAAGGGAGCTGTTCGTTGAGAAGATTTATACAGTTTTTTTTAAACTGGTCTACCCGGATTTGTCAAGAAATCAATTAAGATGTAACGTTCTAACCCGTATTCCCTATTTTATAACAAGTTAAACCCTCAAGAACCTTTTGATAGAAACTGCAATCAAATATAAAAGTACTTTAACCTACAAACATATAATAAAAATTACACGCTGTGTAAGAAGCAATACGAACGACTAAAATAAATTAGCACTACCTGTACGACTGCAATTGCGATTAGACTTACAATTACTCTACCAACGGTTTATACAATTACTTTAGTAATTACTACCCGATCCAAGAAGCTCAAAGAGAGAGGGCCGGGATTCAGTTACAATGCGGAGTGAAAGTAATCACCTTAAATTATCAATTACTTTAACTAGAACTCTACAAACCAAACCAACCTACGACTTGCTATATCTTAGCTATTACTACACTACTGTTATGACACATATATGCTTATTTATTGTTTAATATAAAACTCCTAAATACAGTAAAAGTATACGAAATAATTAAAAAACTACGCGATGATACGATACAATATTATAAGAAGCCCCTTTAATGTTTCATTTGTTTGTAAGTTAAGCTGTTCTTTCGTTGTTGTTAAGTTTTTGTTTATCACTTGGAATGATTTAAGGATCCGGAGAATGGAAACTAAATTAGGATCTTGGATCTCTACTTATTCAGTTCATTTATAGCATCTATAGATATTTATTTATAACCACGCAAAGTAAACAAGCACTCGCCGATCTTGTTTATAACGACTGTTTCTTTCACTTTCATTAAATTATAGAGGTTTATAAGAAAGGTAGTGTTAACTGGTTGCGTTAATTAGTCATCGTGGTATTACTTTTTCAAGTATCGGTAGACTAATTCTGGTAGTTTGTTAGTAATTTAAGAGCATAAGTTAATAAACAACTGAATTTAGGGTGTTATACGCGTACGTACCTTTAAAAGGTAATGTAATATTGTAAAATTAAATAATAAGAGAAAGTGAAAGATAGAATTAAGTGTAAATTTTGATTTTTGTAATCTACCGATTTCGAAAAAATAAAGTGTTGGTTTATTTCATCCTCGCATAGTTCATTTCATTTTTCCTCCAACTACTACTGTGACTGTTCATTATGTTCTTGGACGCTATCCACCTCTCTCTCTCATTCTACATACACAAATCGGACGGGTATTTATCATAATGTTCAATCCTTTCAAAAAGTACAAAAATGCACCCAATTATCCTTCTAAAAAAATGTATTCCAGCAAAACTATAAAACAGTCATCCGGCATCCTTTAATAATGTAATTGTTTGAATTCTATCCTTGAAGTTTCCATTGCAATTGCAATACACTCTCTTTATGCTTCGCTTTACAGGTTTTGGGTTATACCCCTACGGGTTGTAAAACTTTTAGATTCGAGAATAATTCCTTTAAATTGACAACTTTTAAACAAAACTCCAAAAATTAGTTTTTGAGATTCTTTTACCCGTTTGGGCGGCTTGACCCGTATGGATATCGATATAAATGCTGATACTAAATTTGGGGGTCCTAGCTAAAAGCATACTGGAGTTATCGTGCAATCAGACAGACAGACAGACAGACATCCGGCCTCCGTGGTTACATAAGCCTTAGACAGGCTAAAACGGCATCTAAGAATCCATAAATCCTCCCAACTTTTAAATTGGAAGGCTAAGAACTAAACATCACCTTAATTCAATGCTGTAGCAGGTAAGTAAAATATATTTAGGACTACCCCACTGTACAGTGACAGTCAACTGCAAAAAGATCTTAAATAATTTAAATAAAAGGACCAGCAGCCTTCTTACAACATCCTTAGATAAAATAATAAAGACGCATTGCAGTTTTATAGATGACAGATTAGTCAATTTAAAGGCAAAGCACGTAACTCCGTGGGACTTAATCGAGGAGAAAGCATCCAGTATGCTTCGGCTTTAAATCAGTCCTTCCAGAACGCGAAATTTATAATAGAACGTATCTAATCCAATACATTTTAACCAAACAGATTACTACTTTATAGTCATTTACTAACCGATTCCAGAAAAGATGTTTTAAGGACCATCCTACATTTATTATTATATGAGGTCAGGAAAAATATTAACTTTCAAGAAACAAGTTTCAAACATCAACAGTAGTGATAGTACCAAACCCGTCGTGCCTAAATTCTTCCTTCCATCTATCTTTAGAAAAGTGGTTCCTCAAACTACCCGAAATACCTGACATATTTACGATCACCCTTTGATAGTTGTCATTCCACTGCCACATAATATACACGTCTGCAACTACAGTCTACCGCATATCCTGGAAATACAGCCCCGCCGTACTAATAAATATTAAAGGGGTTATGATGAACAATTTAAAAATGTAATTAAGTAGGTAATAGCAGCATTAAGGACCCATACTGCCATAATTAATCTATGAAGGTTTGCTTATTTCAAACTAAAAATTGACTTATGACAAATTCTTTTCGGCTGAATGATAAGTAGGGGAACGTTTACGTGGAGAACCCTTTCTGAGGAATTTAACCAATAAATACGGTAACAGATACGCTATATGACAAGGTAGTTGCTCTGCTAGTTGGCCGATCACAATTGACAAAAGGAAATCAAACCCATTCTGACCAAATTGGAAATCCTGAGGAAAAAGGAAATTGGATCCATTATTCCCACAGCCAACCTCCTCCTCCTGGAGCTACGATTACCTACATACTACATACCCCTTCTTTATATAAGCCTAACTACTCAGGTAACTGCTAAAGTGTACTGAAGTTATAAACACTTACTCATACCCAACACCACAGTCATAGTGGCCACTACAAAAATACGCATTCTCAGTAAAGTATCCGTTCCAAGTTTCACTGGGTTCCTTAAAGAACTTCCTTGCATGGGGACATGTTTGGCCAACGTCCGCTCTACCAAGGCGAAGACAAGCTTTGGCAAAGACTGCATTTAAGTTTTAAAAGTTGGAATTTGTCGAAAACCAAGCACACTTTGACAAAACCCGGTAGCCCTTGCTAAATATTTGTGGAACAGATTCCTCTCTTTATACCAACAGATTAGTTTAAACACTCCAATCAAATAATAATCGTTCCTCATCATAATCATCATTATTTTGAAACCAAAGTCACTGCATTTTTTGTTCAGAAATTCTTCGCTAAATCTTCTACAATTGTTTGTTTTTTTATACCTATTCCTTGTAAAACTCTATAGATAGAGGGACAGTAATACGAGGATGTGCAGTACTTACTTTCACATACTAAACCAAGCCTTGCATGTATAGTTACTCGGAGGAACTTTCCCTATCGTAAATCCTTCCTATGTTACCATTTGTCTTTGAGACGACGGTAAATTAAATACTTTTACATTGCTTTTTTATGCTACACGATTCGACCCAAGGAAAGAATCCATTCAATTTTCTTCATTTCTCTTTCTCCGGCTGCTGTTGTTTTTTCATTAAACGAAATTGAATTTACAAGAAAAAAAACCCAGTGGCTTGGACAATCTAATCATTCCAAAAGAAGGTACAAGTAAGTGTTGCTTCTATGTACTTTTTAGTAAGGGAAAGGGATACAATGAAAATCAATGGAAACATTATTGGTTCGGAAACTGATAAAATAATCCAAACCTTTATTAACAATAAGAAGTACTCGAAAATAGAACGGGTCATCTTTATCATTTTAAATACTTCAATTTAAAAAAAATAAATTCTTCATAAATAGCCGTTTACAGCATCCTTGTTCGACCTACAATACTATCCAACATCCCTGATGCAGCCAGTTCCTCTAATTTATGCGACTCCAAAATTATCAACCGGCATGTTTTCCCTGCATATAAATACGTTTAATTTGCGACTTGAAAAAATATATATTGCTTCAGTTCCAAAACTAGGTTTGTTGAAATTCTTAATTGACGTATTATCTAAAAGATCTTTCACTATATCTCCCACTTAAAGTGAAACTGTTCAATGAAAATCATACCTTTCCTTCTATTCTAATTTGTAAATTATATTTTACGTCCTTCTACTTTATGAAAAAGCTAACCCTCCAAACTTCCAACTATTCCAACATAATTATCCCTTCCAAAAACAACATTTAAACATAAATGACTGATAATTGATCCCAACATCAACAATCTTACAAGTTATTCTTCATCCTTTCCCAGTCAATTCTTTCCAACCAACCATCCAATTAAATTATCATAAATATAAAGATACTGCCTTAACCTGTGCAATGTAAAAGCAGCAGAAACACTACACCAATCAAGATGAGTTCAATATAATTATATTCTGATGTAACTAAAGGATGGAATGTACATTTAGAAATAGATAAAAACGCAGAGTAATCCAAAAAAGCTAGTACTGGATAAAAGATTGAGTTTTTAATATAGCTAAGTAGCAAGGCCTTTACATTTATGGTGCCTTAAATTAGAGAATTAGATTTACGACTCGGTTCAAAAAAGATACATTTTTGGACAGGGAGAAATCCCTACTTCTTTCTCATGCTCTGAAGTTAAATATATTAAAGGATCTCTCTCTTTTTCTCTAATATAGGATCTCATTCCACCGTACTCGTGGGATAAGTGGTGGTATTAGTATGGGAAGTTGAGCTAGTTATTAGAATTCGGGGGATGGAAGAAGATTGGTATTAATGGAGTAATGGAACACACCTGGGAAGAACCAATTACGTTAAGAGCATAAATGGAAAATAAGAGCGAATTGTGATTGAAGGGATCCCTGCTGCACTTCATCATATTATTATCATCATCATCATCATCTTCCCTATCATTCTTCTCTGGGCCATTTACAATACAAATTCAGTTTGTTTCTACTATGATTTACTAACTAATACTACTACTACTACTACTATTACTACTAAGTAATACTAATACTTTTACTAACTATAAATATTACTACTACTACAACTTGTACTTATACTACTATAAATTACTACTACCACGACTGCTACTACTAACAACTACTACTACTACTACTACCACTACTACCACTACTACTACCACTACTTCTACTTTTACTGCTACTACTACTACTACTACTACCACTACTTCTACTTTTACTGCTACTACTACTACTAACAACTACTGCTACTACTACCACAACTACTACTAATAACAACGACTGCTACTACCACTACTACTACTACTACCACTACTGCTGCTTTTACTGCTACCACTACTGCTACTTTTACTGCTACTACTACTACTACTACTACTACTACTACTACTTCTACTACTACTTCTACTACTACTACAACTGCATAATTGCCTTAGCATAAATGTCGTCTGCATAAGTCAACTGACACAAAAGCTTTGGAATAATCGTACCAAAATAAAAGTCATCGATAGAATCGTCCAGGTAGAATTTTGTCAAGAAAACTGCCCGCATAGCTCTCTATCCCTCCCTACCTCAAGAATTTCTTTAGGATAGGCAACTTTGTCAATACGGCTTGAGATTTTTCCTCAACTATTTGCCCAAACATACATGACAACAACCAACCTGTACCAAATCTTTTGGTCTACAAAATCCACTTGGAGTTGATCTTTTCTCGTTCTTCCTTCCCAGTTGCCCCTGGATTGTCTTCTAGAGTGGCTTTTTAAAGGGTTCTTTACTTTTGCTTCTAAGGTGTCCAGCCCATTAGCAACACAAGTCCTTACATGCCTTCCTTATTTACGTTTACTTGCTCATCTTGATGACTATTTACTTGTCCCACTTGAAATAAACCAGACAAAAAATCTCAACTCAGTTTACATCTTTCTAGAGAGGATCTTATTTTTGTCCATTTATGGTCATTTGGCTGGTTACAAGAATGCATGCACTCTCTCCGGAATACTTTTATCCTAAATGCTCCTTAATCAACTGCGTGTTATTGGAGGTAGCTAAGGTAGGAGGGTGAAGTATCTTTGTAAGGATGGAAAAAAAATACTAGAATTTTAATGAAAGCTAGCTGGAATCCCTGAATAAAGTGTAAAAACTGAAGAGTAAAAGTAATAAATTATTGACCCTTTTTCCTAAAGTATTACTATTCGGGTTTTTTTTCAAAATAGTCTAAATCCACAATTGTTTCCAGAAATGTAAAAAAATCTAATAAAACTTTAAGTCGGAAACAATTTAAATTATTCAGTTCTACTGCCTAAAAATGAAAACATGGATAAATTCTTCAACTTGTAGTTAACGAATACAGTCTACATTAACAAGAATACATTGCTTTCTTAATCATTTTTGGTTGACTGCCTGGCCTAGGTTTATGGCTGCCAGTTTGATTCAAGTTTGTGTCAATGTCAATCCTTCACGTAATAAATAATCCCCGGGAGTGGATTAGGATTTACTCGTTTTAGCTTGAACTAAAGTGAAGTTTGAGTTTGGATTTCTCAGGTTTAGAAATAAATACAAACTTCTTTTTTTTTTTGTATATTTTTCGTTTAAATGCAGTCGATTTTTGTTGGATTATTTTAAGAAATAGAGCCCCTAGCCAAAACAACTAACGCAACAAGGAAAAATTAAAAGATAGAAGGATACACGTCTTTTAATCTTCTACACTTTTAAACTTTCTCCCTTTTTTACTACCCCTACGAGGATTTATTTCCTTCCTTGAAGTTCTAAACCCATTTTAAATCTAAAATTCCATCCTAACCTTATACAAGCATCCTACAAAATAAAATGCAATCCCTCCTAAGATTTGTAGTCAGATGGGATTGTTGTAAATGTAAAATATAATTGGTAAAGGCCCCTCGGTGTCATCCGTACTGCGTTGCTTTATAATTCTGGATAATAAGAAAGAGATTGACCAACAAGAGAGGACCCTTGTTGTCCAAGGTTAATTCAAAGGGTCCCAGGGTCCTCGTGGGGGTCCCAACCCTTAAGTGACTGCCTACTGTTTGTGGCATCCTTGTGTGGCCAATTATCCCTACCATTGTTCAACCTCAACCCCGACTAACCCTACTTTCCCTTTGCAGCATCCATCCACCATTTCCCAACCTTAACCTTTATTTTCTTGTCCTGCTCGGCATGATAAAAGCAACTTTTTAATTTTTAATTCAACTCTGATTGAATAAGCAATAAAAAGGAGAGATTTAACATGCTACGTACGTAGCCCTCATGCGAGTTGACAGTTGGAGTTGGGATTTCATTTTATTCTTTCACCTTTTCATGAATTCCGTCCATTTTCAAGCTGCATGGATTATATTAAAGGAATAAATATTTTCGAGTTGATTTAGGCTGCTAAATTTAAGTAAAATGAGGTACATCTTATAAAATACACCGCTAACTAGCCCTAGCTCATACAATAGCCCTTTGAAGACTTGTTCATCCCCTTGAAAATAAAATAAATATATGCATACTAGGTAGTTTATATAGTTTGAAACTCAACCTTATCTTTCATATTATCATGTAAATAATAGATTTACAGCTATAGCCGTTTGTTTTAATTTAAATTGTAGTCTTAATGATGAATAAACCTAGAACAATTTATTCCTTGATTATCTCAACAAAGTGTAAATATATTTTCCGCTTAACCTAAACCCAAAAACCATATTTTCATCTCTAGATTTAGATTTAAGACCATACAGATCCTTGCTTGTTGCATTTGGCAAAAAAGCAGTTAGTCGTAAAGCTATTTTAGACAGTTAAACTTTTAAAGTAAGTTATTTTAATTCTGTAAATAAATAAACGAACCACACACACAAGGTATAAAATACAGGGTATATTCACTCACACTCCTAATTAATTAAACACGCCACACACACAGTTACAGTCAGTGTGAGTAATAATTATAGTAATTATCCCAGCTTATTTAATCTAATGTCTCTCTCGTTCCTCCCAGTAGTAGTATATAATACAATCCCAAGTCGGATTATAAAATACCTACTGGCAATAGGAGTAATTAAGTTAATTATCAGCAGAACAGAGTCATACCACAACAGTAATAATACACTCAATTATAAAAGCGAATGAACTGATTTTTTTTAATTATTTAAAACCCTATGTGAATATACGACCATATAACCGTAACATCAGCAATAAGCTTTCCCACATATAACCCGCATAGCCATAACTTAAATAACTTAAAAGTTTAGTTTCCTTTCTCGGTGATAGATCGCTATTCTTCAAAAATCGCCAATGATATTCCCCGTAATTCCCAGCAAAGTTCCGGACCCGGGTTATACTTTTATCTTGATAGAATCCATACTTTACTGGGAGTTAAGGTTGCTTTAATTAATTATTAAAGTGTCGCTATTTGGACAAACTTTACAAAAAGTTTAGAAGGTTGCAGAGAAAGTTTACAAAAAAAATCATAAAGTATTTTCATTTTATTTATTTAAAGCAATTATATTAATGATCCCAAAAATAAAAATCTTATAATTGAGGAAAAAGGCTTCTCTTTTAAACCATTTTAATCTCATTTAATAAGTTAACCACGAGCGTGATAGGAAAAAATGTTACTCGGTATTTTACCAAGTTTTTATTAGCATCCGCAGTTTACAAACCCAGAACAAGGACCTCCCATTAAGAACATGCGATCCAAGTTAAACTGTCAAATACTTTGTATTTTTAAAGCAAAATATTTTAATTACTGAGTAATTATAACCAAGCAGGATAGAATTCAGCCAATGAGAATCCTCTCTTGAGAAGTTGAGGATGGCCTGAAATGGTTCTTTTAATAAATAAATTCATTTGACCCCCAATTGTTTAGCAGAAACTGTAAAGCATTAAAATACTACAATTCTAGGTACCATTTCTACCTAGAAGTTAATCCTGTGCAAATGTACTACTTGTAAAGTTATAAACGCCTCTGCCTACAGGGTGTCCATAACATTAAATTTAAATAAAAACAGTCTAACCCAAAATCAAGTAAAACTACCTACAAACCCTGTAGAACGGCTGCTACAATTTTTTAGAGGATATACTGACTTTTTCCTATAAAAAGCAAAGATCCCGGATGTTTGCGGTTGAGCCAGATGGAAAATACAGGAAGCGTTTACTCTAAAATCTTGTTATTTTCACCTGTCTTCGCAGCTACAAGATGCATAATAAAGTGAAGAGATACAATGGCTTATTATTTGGTAGATATCCCAAGGATTGAAATTCTGCTGACTTATAAATTGTGTATTTATCAATTGTACCCTTAAATAAACCTCCTAATCACGAACAATAAACAAACCTGAATGTTTTCCATTAAAATGTAGTAAACTCCAGCTAAATGTTAGTCTACCTTATTCTTCAGCACGTCTCCAGCTTACGTCTCCTTTTGATCAGAATTTCGAAAGCCCTTTAAATTACAAATGGTTGGATGGTATCTTCATTAAAATATTCGGCAAATGCATCAATTAAACCATCAGAAATTCACCCGTTATGTAGGTTTATATTCCACGGAAATTCCATGCTACTGCTACTATTCAATTCTGCGGGTTTTGAGTTCTAGCGTCATCAATTTAATAGGACTATTATCTAATTGGGTCACTATTAAAGGGGGGCTTTACCGTAATATTAAAAGTGTGTACAACAAACAGCTACGCTACTGCCTGTCCCAGAACTTTTTTTAAACGGTTGGAGTAGCTAAGATAGTATTCTCAGCATTTTTCTAACAATCTATCTAAGCAACCCAGCCTCAGCTAACAACATGCTCCACCAAAATTAAATATCCCAGTCCAAATATGCAGCATGCCAGCTTTTAATTCCATTCTGGATAAAAACATTTCAATAAAACTGTCATCCCGTCAACAAAGTTAAAGTTGTAACAAACCCCAACTGAATATAGAGAAAAAGGGTAGAGAGCCCGTGAGGAAATGTAAATATTAAAATCTAAAAACCCGTCTCATATTTATTACTTTCCCTGTTCTCCATTGGAATAGTGGAATGTAAAAGTCACTGACGCGTATGAACGTACGTACGTACGCACACAATATGTGCCTAATGCGTCCAAAACAGTCTACATCTTTTATAGTTTGATTGATGAGCAATTTTGCAATTTATAATTTAATTTAATAAGTCAACCCTTCCAGCTTGTTTAAATGGAACTGTCTGTACACAGCTAATGGTTCAATTGAAATCTCTCTATGATTGAAAACAAATGCTAGACTCGACAGCAAAATTTTTGATTGCAATTTTAATTCAATTCAAGCCTTATAGTTCTTGAACATACTCATACCACTAAAAATCTCCAATAAAACGCAGCAAATGTCTTATATTTTACCAACAAGGAAGACTTATCTTCCAGAAAGAAATGGCCACAGCAAGTTATGTTGACTCGGGTGTTTTACGAGTGGAAGAATTGATTAAGAATGTAATGGGAAGTGACAGGAAAGTAACAAGGGAAGATGAATCCTCTTCTATATCTGGCCATGTCATGAACGTAACAAACAGGCCATACCCATATTCTATTGTATAATCTATCTTAAAGGGTCTTCAACTTAGGTACTTGTCTACAGCAACTGTCCTTTCTTCATTGTTTGTCTCCTGAACTTAGGCTCAATCTTCAAGTGTCTTATTCTTACAAACTAATTACTTTACCTACTTTAACTAACAAGAACAAGAGAGTAAAGAGATACGAAAGTGGCAGTTCGGTAGATAAATATATAAGTTCTTTACCATTTATTCTGTCAATTTATACTTGGTCTGAAAAGCAACATTATCATCCATAAATAGGATAGGTCTTTGACAGTATTTCATTCAAAAGAAAGTTCGGCCGACGCTGGAGCAGCTTTTTTATATTAAATTTGCAAAAAATGCTTAGAACTAGCTAATACTACCAATTTCAACTGCCCTGTCATGTCATTCAATCATAGACGTCTTTAAAACCCAAAGAATCTACCAAAAGTTAGGTAATGTGCAAGAAATAAATAAAAATTGACATATTTTCCAGCACCACCTCAGTGAAAAGGAAAATTGGCAAGCAATAAAATAATGAGAGATTAACTTTCAAAATTTCAAAACCGATCGAGCATTAAAATTCCAACTCCATTCTGCCAGTTGATCCTCTCTCCATTTTATTTATAGTTTTCCCTCAATCTTTATTACTACTTTGGGGAATTATTCCTTGTATTTTTACTTATTAAAAAATAATAAAAACTTCCACTTTATTCTCGACATTTCCTTATTTCTTGAGTGTATTGCATTCTTATTATTTTTCATTGACGTTGTTTTTTTACAACCCAACCCAACCAAATCCCAGAGCCTACCGCTGAACCAAAAGGTAATTTTCATAATGCATCCCTCTCCATCTCCCCGGAGGCTTCTCTATTCCCAATTCAGCACTTTCTCTAGTTAAATATTAGCAGTAAAAGTTTAAGTATGCAGGACTGACTGAAAAACACGACCTCGCAATTTTTAAAAACAATACTCAGTTTAATACAGCCAATCTTTTAAAAGTAACAGAAATCGATCCCTTCTTTCCCTTATTAAAAATAAGCCTTAAACTATCACCCATTATGCAACCTGGTATTACTAAATCCTACTCCCAGTTAAGTACTAAACGTAAATTGTAAACTAAATGATCCGAGGTAGACACATCAATTGGTTGCTTATTCACCGTGTTCTCGGTTTAAAACACGGACGACATATCACCCAATTTGATTACAAAAGGTTGTAATAAATTTTTTAAAAGGGGCTATCCCGTTTTTGCTTTTACAGCCAATTTAAAATCTTTATTTTATTATCTCTACACTTATCTGCTTTCCCAACTTGACCTGCCATTTCTCGAGTTATTTAATTATAACACAAAATGCACAAAAGACCAACAATTTTACCATAGGTTGTTCCGTCTATAAAGCCTTTTATCATAGTTAGTCAATCACATTTCTCTTTTTAAAGTATTGTGTACCCAAACATTCCTTTTTTATCTATTTATTAAGGGGTGAATTATTTTATAGTACGATTAAATTTTAAAGGGGCTACAATATGAGAATTTCTTTTAAATTTTGTCTTTTTATCAGAATAGTTATAGATTAATCCTTCGTTCGTAGGCTAGACATAAAACGCGTAAAATCCGTAATAATAATGAATTAAACCCAATTTGAGAAAGTACTTGGAGGTTTTAATAAAATGAACTTAATTACTACTCAATAGATTTGGATAAGGACCTATTAAAAAAATTTGAATTCTTTCCGTGAATGTGATTCCATGCTACCTTTCCCTTAATTTATAAAGTTACTACTGCCCCTTGCCCGTATTTGCCACTTTCCACTGTAGATTCCATTAGATTATAATTGATTGGATGGTTTGTCATGTCATTTCCAGAATAATATTTCCCATTCTATTGTTTCCTCATGTTATTTTACTTCCCCTATTTATTAATCTGATTGTCATTCCCTCCAGTTTCCTTTAGTCTTTCTCCTTTTCAAATCAGTTTCCATCATTTTACTTATTCTGCTAATGAATTAGAAACCTTTCTGTTTGATCAATCTCTCTGGTTTTAATATCCAGCTTTAAGCATAATTCCCACAATAATCTATTTGGCTGCAGAGAAGCTTTTAAAATCACCCTATCCCTATGAAATACATGCCGGGCCACTATTTCATTCGGACGGTTTGAAACTCACTTATTAACCAGTTGTATTATTAAGGGGCTGCTAATTAAAGTCAGACTCTGTCCTTAAATGAAATAGCTTCAATGTCGATAGTTTCAATCAATTTTGTCCCCCTTTATTTTAAAACGTACTTAAAACTTTCAGTTAAACTCCCTATTAAAAGTTCCATCAGAAAGTATGTTTTTTTTTAAAACAAAAAATCATTTTGTTTTAAAAGATAAGAATCCTCCCTCAATGAAATGAGCTTAGGAGTGAGTGAGTGCAAGTGGAATGCATTAGCACCACCGACGACCAAGAGGGATTAATGGATTGATGTAAAAAGTGCAAGGAATGATGATGATGATAGAATAGGGATGAAGAAATACAATAAACTAAAGTAGAATACGACTAATGGGGGTTGCAATACGATGCACTCCAAGCGACGAGGTTTGATGAATGAACAAACTGAATAAAGAAGTATTATTAGACCAGGGAATGCCAAACACCGGGACTGCAAACATTTACTCTTCAAATCGATATTTATTACTAGCAAAATATTGGAGAAATCTGGATCTTTTTAGTTGGCCGATGGATGTAAAAGATATTTAAAGAATTTTAGTAACTCTTCCCGAGATAAAGTCCGGAATACTATTTAATTGTTGGGATTTTTACACAATCCTTTTCGATAACCGTTGGCATTTTAGTAGAATGTACAGTTTCCATAAACCAGAACTCCAACAAAACCCGAAAACCCCATTATTTAATCTTTTTATGCAGAGATACTAAAGCATCCTCGTAAAAAAAAACCCTGCAAATATCTTTCTTTAATTTCACCCATCTTTTCTACTACTTTACTATAATAATAATTATAAAGTAGTAGTAGTAGTAGTAGTAGTGACATTCGTGATAAATTCAACGTATAAAACTTTACTTCCCTAAATGTAAAATATTTCTCTCGTCTCTAAAAATTGAGCCACCCTGTAGAATAATATTTCCTGTAAGAGATGGATTTGATTGTACTTTATCAGACAGAGTGAACGAATGCCTCCGTATTCTATAAGTTGGATATGATTGTTGGATATATGCGGGGCTGTTGCTGATGATGACGGAGCTGGGGACATAAAGAATCAATTAGAGAGCTCTTGTCTCGTAAAACATTATCCTTTTCACTTGTTCTCTCTCTCGGTCAATAGACAATACAACCACCGAGGAACTTTACTTTACTACAACTAGAGACTAGGGACTTTTGGGCTACGGACTTTGTACTATACGTTGTATTTTGTATAATAGAAGAGGAAATAAAGCCAGGGCGGCGGCCGACGGAACACTTTACTTAGCCAATCCATTAGACCCACTCAAATATTACCCAATGCATTACTTACAACTTAACCAAAAAGTAAAAGTAAAACCCAAACCATTATAAAGTCCCTTCAGTCACGTATATATTGAAAGAAAATAAAAAATCAAATAGCATCTCCATTCCTTTGCTATATATTAAGTGGAATCCTGTAATAGATGCTATTCCTACTCACTTTTATGCGGAGTTCTAAATATTATCACGACTATCAGTCAACTATTCAGGGCCTTTATCGCAAATAAAATGTATTAGAATTTAATAACTTAACTGGGGACTAACGTATGATAATTTGCACTTATTTATAAGGTAAGTTGCTATCGAGCAGAGATGAGGGATTTTATGAGTGAAATATGAGAAAGGATGAGGAGTAAAAAAAATGTAAGGAAATGTTTTCATTCGTAGAAATATTTAATATTGAATTATTTTATTGCATAACTAAAGCATTTCACTAATGCTGGTCTGTTAGCTAATTTAGTTATGACTGTAACAGCTTGTATGGATCCTTTAAAATTTCGCTAAAGATACGTATCAATATCATGACAGTAGAAGAAACGAGATTTATGTAGCTAAACATTTATTAGATTTACAATCTTAAAATGCCATGGATTGGAATTGGATAGGGACAGGGAGCATTCCCTTTTTAATACGAAAACTTTGGTTATTCCTAAAGAACTTACGAACTCTTGTTAATTACTTTGCTCTTTGCTACCAGGATAGGATTTATTTGTTCAACAACGACATTAAGAAATACATTTACTCAATGTTAAATGTTTTTAGTTTTTGACTAGAGTTAAAACTCCTTATAAAATTTTTTAGTTTAGTGAATAATTAGCGATGATAGTAGATACAAAGAAGGAACTCTTCTCATGCTTAAGTTCAATGTTAAAGAGAGTCAATCTTAAAATGACTTCATTTACCAAAACGAGTATGCCACTCGTTAAAAACATTTTTTCTAAGAGATAGGAAACCCCGTCCTACAAAATCCTTCTTAATAAACCGTTGTAAACGGGCGTAACGAAAGGCATGTAAAAGTGAGCACGCGGTGTGTGCAGAGTGAGGGCACGGTGTGTGCAGAGTAAGGGCGCGGTGTGTGCAGAGTGAGCGCAAGGTGTTTACGAAGTGAGCGCGCGGTGTGTGCGGAGTAAGGGCGCGGTGTGTGCGGAGTAAGGGCGCGGTGTGTGCGGAGTAAGGGCGCGGTGTGTGCAGAGTGAGGGCGCGGTGTTTTCGGAGTGAGCGCACGGTGTTTGCGGAGTGAGCGCGCAGTGTGTGCATAGTGAGCGCACGGTG
>JAQFZX010000580.1:0-52019 GCA_034682405.1 Hydroisotoma schaefferi | reverse complement strand
ACCGGAATCCGACGATTCGGATCCACCGCTGGATACGCTGCCCCAGCGTATGCCGCTTATTACTAGGTTAACGACTGCCTAGTGATAAGATGATTGTTATACCAAAAATGTATCGTTTAGTGGTTTAGTCAACCAGCCTGAAATTGTCACTTTCGCAAAATCGGATGATGACAATAAATATTATAAGAATGTGATATTCAATTTTTTCTGAATTAGTACCATAATTATTATTACAAACTGCATACTCATCTTTTGATACGCCAAGTATTCATACCTGTTATATGGACGCAATTGTCATTGAACCTGAGTTTAGTATCAATAATTTATTTTATTACATTTCAAAATCAATAGCATCCCTTTCCGCTATTCCAATCACAAATTTCAGTTATCACATTATTAAAAGTGGCAAATTATCTGGATACAATAATTGTAATTACAAGTAGTAATCTGCTACTGGAGCACCAAAAGAAGGGTAGTACGCGGGGGCAGCAGCAATATATCCTGCAGTGGATCCATATCGTCGAATCCCGGTATTAACGCTGCTTGCAAATGGTCCATGGTGACTTGGAGCAGACCCATGATGATAAGCAGTAGGTGATCCGTAGTCATAAAATACCTGACCAGCAGCTACAGCCACGAATAATAGGAAGAAGCAAACCTAAAAGTAATAAAATGCGAATTGTGTTAAACTCGTTACTTAAAGGCTAAATTACATTCTAAGCAGAATAAATCTACATTTACTTACAAACTTGAACATGATGAATTAATGAAGAATTATGGCCCGAGATTTTCAGAATTAAAGTTGTATGTGAAGGAGCTGTTAAGTATCTCTTTAACTGCAAAACACAAATGACTTGGAGTTTGGAAAGGATCTCCAACTTTTATATTCTTTTTAAAGGATCTATTTCTCCGGAAGTTGTATTTTTGCGTGTTTATTTAAAGCTTTTCAATTGTTTGAGTAATTCCACCTTCCACCCATAGCTTTTAGTATCATAGGCGGATAACCTCCAGAGGTTAGCAAAGTTGTGGAAATTTGGGCTTTTGTTTAGCAAAGTCCATGATAGAATAATGTAAGTGATAAGCAACAAGCCGTGACAAAACATAGGGAAGGGGCAAAATACTTAAGATGTAATAAAGCAATGGTTATTTAATCGGAAGTCATAGGTTGGAGAATCCTTCATTTTCGCACATCATATTCATAAAGATATCATGTATGTTTTTACAGGTTATCTCCTATTTATGTCTGAATAATCTTGAAAGTAATAGTTCCTACGTCTGAGGATGTTGTTCCCAAGCACGGTTAGCAAGCGAAGCGTTGTTTGGAAACAAATACCTATAGCCATGAGAGGTTTTGCACAATGATGCTTTTCTTCTGGATAACAAAGAGTGGATATTAATTTTTATTAATAGGAAAATCATTCAGCGATTTATTGCATGAGAATGAGTATCATATCCAGGTCTCTCAGAGGTATTACAAAGTATGCCAACTTTATAATGAAAGGTGTAATCCGGTGGTAGTAGAAGATACGAAGGACTTTTATAACAAAGCGTTAAGGATATTTTAAACAATTTTGAGTAATCAGTATCATGTCAATCATTGAATCATTCCTTTGTAGCAGTAGCGGTTAGGTGTTTTGAGGAATATTTATAAGATTGGATTGTAAGTGCAGTGTCCCATCCGCTTTTTGAATGTATGCAGGGGTTTAGTGCTTAACGATGTATTTATTCCCTGTGAGTTGCCAGTTTTAGATGCATGAAAGTTTACTTATTATTGAGGTTTAAGGATTAATCAGGAATTTTTCACGTAGCAAAAATGGATACACAACTAAACTTGAGTAAAATAAAATAATGCATATTTTAAAAGTAAGTTTAAAAAAATTTATTTTTCAATTGCGGATCAGATTTTGCGAGAGTTACAATTTCACGAAGGTTGACTAAAAGATACATTTTTGGTATAACAATCAGAATCAGAGTCGTCGCTGTTTACTCATTAGGTAGATGTTTGCCTAGTAATAAGCGGCATACGCTGGGGCAGCGTATCCAGCGGTGGATCCGAATCGTCGGATTCCGGTGTTGGAACTGGCAGCGTAGGCATTGTGGAAGCTTGGACCGCTAACTCCACCGGCATACAAGTATTGGGCAGAAGCCACGGCGATGAGGGCAAGAACGACAAACACCTATAATAAAAAATTAATTTCATGCTTTAAAATACGCTTGAATTCTCTCTAACATTCAATGTATTTCTTATTCGCTAGATTAAAAAACTTACGTATTTCATCATTTTGAAGTAGTTGAAGTTTTTGGCGATTGCTGGAAGGATAATATTGATTTGGATTAGCAAATTGAGACTGGATACTAAGTTCATGGATGAGTTTGGTTTATATAGGATAAATTATCGGTATAAAAACCCCGGTAGCATTTTACAATCGTTTGAGTCATGCACTATCTGAAAAAATTAACCACCCACTAGGCCCGTTTTTGCTGGGCTGGGTTCTGGATTAAAAAATCCAGGCTCATGAAAGACAACGCAGATAAGATGTAATAACAAGAGTTAAGTCATCTTTGTTAGCCTCATCTTTACGTTGATTGAAGTAAGGAAGATGTTGAAATGTTGGGTATGCATTGGCAAGCATACGGTAAATCATTTTTATAAAAGTATCAAACTATCAAGATCTATCAAGATCTATTGCAGATTCTATATCAACCACTGCAGTGTATAATAAATTATTGCTATTCCTATCCTATCCTTACAGTATTCGTAAAAGAATAAAGAGCGTGACCAGTTTGTGACGTGTCGTTTGTTTCATAAGAAACTTTTTTTTGATAAGATTCTTTGTTTAATTTTATTTAGTCCACTACTGCTCACTGTTCGCATCTCAGCCCACGACTTAAATTCCTTTTTTGTGCAATGTTTTAAATTAGAACAATAAATTTCCTGCAAGAAACAAGAAACCACTCTTTGTTCATGAATATTTTAGTCAGCTATTTTTAAACTAGGTACTTTAAAAGAAATTCCTACTTAGGAATTGGGAATTACATAATGAATTTTTAGATTAAGCAACACTGATTTCAATCCAGTATTAATTTACATCCTAGACTTTAATTGCTGCTAGGGATGAGAGCATCGTGTAATATATTGACGGTTCAATGAGAATAACGAGTAAAAAAGTGACCTAGCCTCTGCTAGGCTATGCAATGTACACAACAAAGACTTGAGAAAGATAGTATCAAGGCCAAGACATTATTTTTCATTGTACGCCTATTTTAACGAGTTTATTATTTATTACAAAGTCAGATTTAATGCGTCTGGTTTATGATATTGCAGCTTTATCACGGAGGATGTGGCTAATTTTTATGATTTACCTGAAATTGAGTCGCTGCCAAGAAAACATACTATTTAAAGGTTTAGGTTATT
The DNA here is from genome assembly GCA_034682405.1 of Hydroisotoma schaefferi. Classification (NCBI taxonomy): domain Eukaryota; kingdom Metazoa; phylum Arthropoda; class Collembola; order Entomobryomorpha; family Isotomidae; genus Hydroisotoma; species Hydroisotoma schaefferi. Next base: position 48,604 of record JAQFZX010000580.1, on the reverse strand, counting down.
CTATTTTAAATTTGACTACATTAATTGTGTACTTGTAAACGTGAACAGACAATAATATCAATAGCATAACCTTACTGTTAAATGGAATTGCCGTTGCAGCGAATTGCTATTTAATTACAAAGAAACGTTCAGCATCTTCATCTTTTTCACGTCTAATGCCACCATCAGCATCTATCTACTACAGCAAATCCTCACTATTAATGGAAGGAATACTGAAAAACTTTTCCTCATCCAACAGGGATGGCAGGGTTGTAGCATTTCCGGATGTGAAAGTAGGTGTTCTAACTTTCTCCTTATTTCATGTCTCTGTCTTTGTTTGGTAACCTTTAAATTATACACAACCTTATTATTAAATACTAATGGTCGCATTTAAAGCAATTAGTAATAATACCCTTATAATAAAAAATGATCAGTTTTTAAAATTAACTCTAAATAAATTAAAAATGTAATTTCAACAGTCTCAACAACCCAAACCACCATGCTACATCCGTGTAAACCCCATCTAAATCTGTGGTAAAACCTCTCTAAATACTTCATGAACCCAGCCTACTCGCTTAATACTAAAGAATGTATACTCAGAAAGAATAAACGAGATGAAAGCATGTAGTAGTGGAAGCAGTAACATCCAGTAATGATTACAAAAGGGGGTTGGCTTCCAAAAAAAAGGTTCTAAGTCATTTTAAGAACCAAGATACCGGTCCACTGTCAGTTCCACCCGTCCCGAAGAAAGTGGAGTAAGGCAACAAGAGAGGAAATGGCTCTGTTTTTACCACTTATACCACACACAACCTCTAACTAAACGATAAGCAGACAAATGCCATAGAATTCAATACATTGTGATATGCATAGGATGGTTTCGTCTGTATTTGTGTGTGTGGGGATTTTGGTAGTAGGACAGGGTTGGTATAATAGTTGGTGCTGTAAAGATGATGATGTAAAGGAGGATGCTGGCTCTTTCTAGTGTTGCCTAAAAGTGTGGATCGATGGACGTGAAAATCGATGACGGATCTTTTCACCTCGTCCCTTCTTTCTCTGTTACTGGAACTCGAACGAGATCTCGTCTTGCCGGCACTATTTCTACTTTTACTACTCTCAAAACAACATTCCAGTCCGGTCGGAAAGACTGTGGGAGGAACAAGTATGTAAGAGCTAAAGCTCTCAATGAAAGTGAACTTGGGCAAACCAAGTTTCAGATTGGGAGAATAGAGATAGAGAAGTTGGAAGAAATGCAAACGGGTGAAGGCTAAACAACGTTTGGGTTTTAGGGGCTTTTCAGGCTTAAAAAAGTAGCAGTTAGAGAGTAATATTTTACTAAGATTAAGATTAATACAATTCTGTCATCCGACATTTTTAATAATAGCAAAGGTCAAAGATTGATCAAGCATTCAACCTTTTTGAAGGTATATGAAACCCGGCCCCTACCTTTAGACTTTGTTCAGTTGCAAAAGTAATAATCCTATTTTTCAGACTTGAAAATTAATTTCCCAGTCCAAGAAAGTTTCTTGGCCTTCTTTTAGAATCCGAATCTTTCCTTTTATTCCTATTTTCCCAACAATAAAAATATGTTGAGGAAGAAACCATCAGCCTTCTTTGGCATGCTGTCCATCCATCTCTTTTCCCACCAGCCACCAGCTAGCTATTTTTCTTATCCATCTAAGCCAGTTGCTTTATTATTATTGCTCACTGTGTGACTGAATCTTTTGTACTTTTGTAGCAAAAGTATTGCAAACCTGCTCAGAACATACTGGTAGTAGTTGAGATTATAGTAAACTAAGGAAAGGCGGTATGCTCATGGCCCGGAAATGTTTGGAAGTAATGGGAGTGGAAGTAGTAGTCAGTAAGCATATTAAGTAGAAAAATACTTTCAGACAGCAGTAGTAGTCAAAAGAGTAATTTTTCAGTTAGCTTTTTCCTCGGTTCGTGCTCCAGGTGCGTTATTTTATTGTCTGATCTGATTGTGGCAAGTCCTGGTCTGTCCCACTCACTCCTTAGTCCATCCATCCTACCGTTTGACTGTCTTTATTTTGGAAGTATTTTAGGCCAAGACATCCCAACTACTACTACTTCTACTACTACTACTTCTACTACTACTACCACTACTACTTCTGCTACTTCTACTACTACTAATAACACTACTAGCACTACTACTACTTCTAGGTACTTCTAAAACTTTTACTACTACTGTTAGTACTTCCCCCAAACAAGTTAAGGATTCAGATCCTATACATACCCAGTGAAACGCTACATGATCCTCCGATACACTACACTACCCAGAGAAACGCTACACTTTCTTGGGAAAGAAATCCGTAGAAAAAAGAGTTGAGAGAGAAGTTATTTTTTCCCCGTTCTCATGGGAGAACGTCAAAGTGAATATAAAACAGAGATATGAAGAAAAGCCTAACAGTAACGGTACAAATGTGTAGAGAACAAATGGTCGTAAATTATTCTACTCTATCTTGGTATGCCGAGAAACTATGTCATCTTCTTTCTTAAAGTAAATGGTTAAATGAAGGGTTGTAAAGTAACCTGGGGATTATTACTTGATGTAGAGTAGCAGATTAATATGCTGTAACTTATGAGTTGCATTCAAAAATTTGATTTTGCAGTCAACAATGAAAATGTATTTACTATTGTCAAATAATAGCTTAATTTTTATTTAAGTTCGAGGATAAGAAATGTTTATGTTCTATTGAAGAATATTACAAGTTCAGAGTACATAGAGCAGAAATAGGGAGTCAATCCAAACTTATGAAAATACAGCTTTTTACACTAGTTTATAGTTTCAAGTCAAGCTTTATTCCATGTTACATCTGTATTTCTTTCCCTAAATGAATGAATTACCCTCATCGTGTCACGCCATTATTCAAGCCAAGTCTGTTAATATTCTTTCCTTTCCCTTGCTTTTATCTCGCTTGAAATACACATTAGACTAATTGGTTCTTCTCCGTGTGAGATTCCCCTTGACAGATGAATGGCCTTTGTCCATCTCAACATCAAATATTTAGTTGACTCTTCTTTTCAACAGATAAAGTCAAATAAAACAAAAGGTTTAGTTTATGCTCGTCACCTACTTGCATATGTTGTAAACGATTATTATTATCCTAGTTATAATGGAGAGTTTATAGTTCAATTAAATAACTTAATATTAGCAACTTCATTAATAGTGCTATTTACCTATAACTCATTTCTAATTTTCAAAAAAAAATCGACCAAACAAAAACATATCCTAAAAATGCATACGGCCACATGGAATGCAAATAGCATATTGCGGAATTGAGCAGAGATAGATGGGAACATAAATCAATGCCATTATTCAAATTACAAGTCATAAAGAGAGAACTCCAGCAAAGAGCTTCACGCTTCATTAAGCTTCAGTTTTATTAGAATAGGATGAACAATGAGGGAAGCCCAACTTTTACTTCTGTTGAGTCGTAATGTCTTATGCTATTAAGTAAGTGAACAGGTAGGAGGCGTAGTTAAGACTGGAGAAAGTAATTAAGTGATCAAAAGTATTTAACTGATCGTATCGTCCTCCCGACCCGATACGTTCGTCTTCCTTTCTCTAGAGGATTTATCTGCCTCTTGGATGACGTGGGCATGAGAAGGTAAGTACTTTAGTGTAGGATAATATCACCCACTTATTCCAGCTACTTAGTTGGAGGAAGATGCCCTCCAAAGTGGAGAAAGTGGTTCACTTTACTTTTATCAAAGGAAATTTCAATCGAATTCTATCCGCATCATCATCGTCATCTTCATGAGGATTCGGAAAGAGAGAGTTGGAGGAAGAAATAAGGAGTTCAAAGTAAAAGGGATTTCTTGGAAGATAAGAATTGTTAGAAATGAAACTGATGAGTCTTGATTACTTTTATAGATTTATTATTATCATTAGAGCAGTTCGAAAAGCTCAACGTATGCATGCAACTATCTCTGAATTCTACAACTACTACTTGTTATAAGAAGTTCATCACAATATGAATTTCTTTCTTAAATCTTAATACGTTTATGAATGCCGATCGAGCTATGCTATATGCACTTTTAACTTTCTACACATTTCACCTCCAGTCGACGTCGATCATTTTGTAGTTGGGAGTTGGGTATATAAGTTGGTATAATATGTTTAAAAACCAGGTTTTAAAGACATTTGGTCTTCGGTTAGGACCTTTTTGGAGATTGAAAAGTGGCTGCTTTATTATAATCGGATCTCCTCAGAAGATCAAATTAGTTGGTAGTTCCAATGTGGCATTTGTTAAAATGCTTGATTGATTGGTATAAAAGTTTACCCCACTTTACTACCTTGAAACTTGAAAGTTTTAAGTATTAATTGTAAAAGCGTTTGCTTGGAGTAGTTAATTACTGAAATATATTTCATGCTAAGAATGCCGCAAGGCAAGGGTTTGTAGTTTGTTTTACATCTAATCGTAGAGTTCAGGGGGCAGAGCTATTGTTCATGCGTTTAGTATTTAATAAACACACAAAATGCATCGAGGCTCTTCCTGTTTCATTTACCGTACCGTATGTTAAAGAATACCTTACCGATAAAATTATTCCTGTAAATACAGAAAGAAAAGCTATCACAGCGTATAGAAATGATTCACCCTGCCACTTCAAAATGAAACCTAACAAATACTAATTATAAGTTCATTGGGGTTATAAGTTAAGTTATTTATCTATGTTTAGAAATATGAAACTAACTAAGTATTCGGCTTAACAACATCTGGACAGTAGTATCGTGTAGTAATCGTAATGCTAATGGCGTTGGCGTTTAATCCTCTTGCAACCGATCTAATTATTCCTTTTTAGCGTAAAGTAATACGGCTTCTGAAAGCTGTAACATCTGAATCTGACTCGATCTCGCACGCGATTCGACCTTTAATCTTCTTGTAACTAAACTGTATCCGCTCTCTCATCGTCTTGGAGTATTATCAATGATTTATGAAAAATAATTACACGAATAGTTATATTTACTTTTTATAGAAGGATACTGAACTTTCCTAGTCCTAAAACTACTACAAATCAGCGTCATTTTGAAAGACAGACGAGAACATACATTCATTTATTATGATGTGAGCGAGAGGTTTGCGACTTACCAGAACAAGGCAGGGTTCAAAATAAATCGTATGCTTCTTTTAACTCAATAAATAATTTATTGCTACTTTCAATTTCTAAAGCTTCTTTCTGTGGGTTTTTCTTTCTCTCTGAAGTAAGCGAACATTAAAAATAGGCACACGAGTCAAACCCCAAGTCCCTCTGCTACGTACAAAGTACCAAACCAATACTCACATACTTACTCTGCACTACTTTCTCCTAGCTTTATAGCCCTTCTCTCCTCAATATGTTTTTATTCAGTGTAGTCTCATAACAATAAGTTAAGTAGCAGGGATAGCGTTTCAAGTACTGTAGTCAAACTGACGGATTTAAAGCCATACGTAGACAGAAAAGAAATACTTGACGAATAAATTGATAAATCCGTTGGAGTAGGACCTAAGTTGCATTGCTAAAGAAATAAAAAAAACTGTTCCTTAAGCACATTGATCCATGCTTGATAAGTCCAGGGCCCTGTTTAGAGTAGCCCAGGAAAAACAGCGAGTTAAGTGCTTTAAACCCCTTTACCCGTGCACTTCTTTACATTTACATAATTAAATGCCAGTACCCATGCAAAATTATTTTGTTACCTAGCTCTCCTTTATACCTCCTATCTGTACGTAGTTACCCATATAGATGACATAATAAGTATGCACAAGATGCTTTAGATGATGATGACGACACGAGTAGGCACTGAGAGTAGCAGTGGTTCAGCAAGTTTTGCCCAAGTGGGTCGTTATACATGGTTCCGTAGTAAGGGCTCATGACGGTGAGAATTGAGCACCGCTAAGTATTCCAAGGAACGGCTCAGTGAACCCTTTCCGAAACTGCTTTGATTATTCGTCCATTCATACAAGGAATGGGTAATCGAATGCTTTGTGTAGTCAAACATTGTTTCTCTCTAGAGGTAACAGATAGATATGTGACACTTTTGATTCCACCCTCTCCTACCTATGTTTATAATAAGTAAGCGTCAATCATCCATTCGAGTACGCTTATGTATGTCATGGGGATGTGAAAGGCCCTTATGCATAACTTATGGGGATACACTTAAGAGCGGAAGAACTTTCTCCCGTCAAAAGGATATATGTAGAGATACAACAAGTATGTTATTGAAATACCGTAGTAGTACAAGTACATTCAAGAGTTTTTGTAGGGAGATGCACGTGGGTACAGAGCTATAGAGATTTCGACCAAGAATACGGGACAGATTTAGAGGAAAGCGAAGGAAGGCGAGATTAAACGAGCCTCTCTGGTTGCCTGGGCTACTCCGCCATTTCCTGGATCTTTTCATCCTTTTGTACCCTCTTCCCTGCTGCAAAATTATCCCCTGTGAAAGCTGCATGCATATAAGCCACACACGTTCATTCAACCTTATAACATGCTTGGGGATGAACTGTATTTACTTTACTAGACTATAATTTTGTAATAAACGAGGTATACTTTCACCAAATAGGTACTTTTATGTGGAGAGGAGACCTAGGTATCGAACACACGCTAGAAGATATCATATTATAGGCCCAACTGGAGGTCTTTGTTTGAGAATTGCGGTGATAATTGACTCGAAAAAGAACCGGTCCATGTTTAAATGATGGCTATGTTCAATTTGTAGTCGCATTTCTATAAGGATCGTTTATCGATTTATATATTGTACTATTTGTATTTGCAATGATTTTTATAGTAGGCTACTTTTCTGGAGTTTTTATTACCCTTCTGAACTTTTAATCAAAAGTAGGAAATACGATACAGCCTAGTTGGAGTGGTTAGTTATCTAGGACGGTTAAATATATTGGGCTATTGTGTAGTATTAATAAACTGGTAATGTATGCCTCATAGAGTTGTTGGGGAGGATCAGAGGAACTTAAGTTTCTCTAAATTAGACATATTCTACAGTTTTTGATGCGTCGAGAAAATAGATTGTGTTATTTCACCCTTCTTCCCGTTATGGATGGATTTCATACACCGGATAATTCTGTACTTATAATGAAAGAAAATAATAATGTACCCTACTTCTCATCTTTAATGGTTGCCACTCATAAGTAGACGTTATGCATATTGAGCTAAGATAATACTACGTCCCTAAATTCTTCACTCTACAATCTATCTATATTACTGATCTCTGCCATACGAAATTAGGTTACTGTAAATGAAGAGTACCTCCTTATAGAGGGATAAGGGCGAATTTACCCTCTACAACTTCTAGTAATTGAGTAGTAGCCCGGGGCTGTATTTCTGCATACGGTACACATTTTCTCATCTGCTCAAACTCATAGTGTGGTATCAAAGCACTATTTACTGTCGATAATAACTTTCACTCTTTATGCCATGTGTGGTTCTTGCCCCCGTGCTCGTGCAGATACATTTCCTGTAGTTGACTGGTTGGTGAAAGTTAGTGACAGTAACCGGGTTCTGTGCATCTTATTCTGGGAAATGATAACAGAGAATCGAAAGGACGTCTTTTATCAAATATGATCTATTTCTTTATGGAATAAAACTAAGTTTGAATTGGGGCACCCTTGGGAAGAAAGCTAGGAATAGATTTCCGTTCAAAGGCCATTGGAAAAGGCAGCTTTATTGTTCTTTAAATTAAATTGAGTAATACATGATTAATTTAATTCAAGGTAAAATCATTTTATATAACTCTAGATATATCAAAAGCATATGTACCATGAGCTACAATCAAAGATTTTAACGATGAGAAACTGTTTGATTTACACTCACATTTATGGATATTTTCTGTAGAAGTATTGATACAGTGAAGTGTTCCAGTTTAGCTTCGCAAGTATCCGTATGAAAGCCAAGGAAAATAAAAGGCTTACATTACAATATCCCAACCAAGCACAAGAACAGCAAGCCAGAATGGCAGAATGGTTCATTCTAAAATTATAACAGACAAGGACCATCTACTACTTGAGAAGATATTTCTGTATTTTCAGTTTCGCTTTCTATGTTTGTATACTCTGACTGGATGTATTGTATTATGTACCTCTCTCTCTGTACCACTCATAGTAGTAGTAGTCAAAAGAGTGTTTTAAATTGTAGAAATGTAGATTTATAAGGTAATAACTAGTAGAAACAAAGATACCATACAAATGCTCTACTAGTGACTTGCTCTATTGGTGGTTTATAATAATAATCATTCTCCAAGTTTAAATCCCTTTCTATACGTTATTATCCTGTAAAGATATCCTGTACAAATCTGCCAGTATAACTAGAATTCCCACTTCTGCTACAGCTACCTAGTATACTTTTGCAACTTTTACTGCGCTTCCATAAACTAGACAGCTAACTACTACCACTACCACAGCTACAAATACCACTGGAACTGCTATAGATAATACATACTTCTACTTTAACTGTTAGTACAACAGCTACAACTACTATTAAAACTACATCTCCTAGCAATAATACATCTAGTGCTAAAGCATGATCTTATATTCTACTTTTACCACTACATCTACTTCTACAGCTACTGTTCCTATTCCAACTCTTAGACCTATATCTCGAGTTCATCTGGTGAATTTTGTTCCGTACTCTCTCTCTCTATAGGATATCTATGTTATGTTGAGAAAGCATGAAAGACGGGAAAGGCTGTTTAAAACTTGTGCTGAACGTTGGTTTGTACGTTATATGTAGGAGAAGGAAAGGAAAGAATTTTTGGAAGTAGTGAGCAGCCACGACTGAAGGGATGGGAGGGAGTGAGGACTGAGCAGAATGTTTTTTCTACTATAGATAACCTCCTTTATTTCTACACTTGGTCCTAAACTACTCTCACACTTGTATTTGGGATGACTATCTGCTTCCAGCCACCACTACGACCACTACTACGACCACTACTACGACTACTACTACTCCCAGTTGTAGGATAAGATAATAAAAATAGACAAGTGGCATAGGTCCAAGGACAGAGGGGTGGTCTGGTCGCCGGTTTCAAACTTGACTCTTTCTCACACAATTCATCAAGATTACTAAGTAAACTGCTGAAAGTTAAAAGGCGGAGAGAAAGTTTTGGATTGGAAATCGCAAAAGGAAGTTGGTTCCATGAGAAGATAGAAAGTTAGTGTGAAGGAAGTACGGATGTTTTTGGATTATTCTTATTAGTGGGAATTGATATTACATTATAACGTTTTTGTCGTATCGACGTCTGTGATTTGTGCAAGGGCCTGTATCAAATATAACTGGGTGGATTGAGGATAAGAATTGGGGTTTACGAGGTGTTGTACACGAAGGGAAAGTCCAGTTTATTTTGTTGGATGGAATAATATCTAAGCTCATGTCATCTTTGAATGTTTGAAGCGACATAAAATACAGTTGTTTAATTTCCAAAGCAAATTAAGCTCAAATGTGACGCATATTCATGGTATGATTTAAAAGGAATACAATTCACCCTAAGCTCCTACCGAGTTCATATTGCTCATAATTAATCTCAATATAATTAACATCTCAAAGTTAATAACTGAAAATGGGAAGCTTGTTTGCTCAGAACAAAGTAGCAAAATAAAAATAACCTAATCAAGCAGTAAAATACGTTACTTTTCTTCACGATAAATTTGAGCTTACATTATCATCCGCACTAAAACTACTCATATTACACAGTACTTGTACTACTTCTGGTACAACTCACCCTTCGGCCAGTAGCCCTAATTGTAACTCCAACTATAAGCCAAATTGTTGTTTAAAAACTTTAATCAGTAACTATATAAGTTTTCCTCCCAACGTGTGTCATCTGTGAATCCTCTTACCTACTTTCTCCATCCTTTCATCGTCCCTATTCTCCTTCCTTATTCCATAACTACTGCTAAAGTCAACATAGTACGTTACTTCATTCAATCCTTCCTTCTTTGAAGCTCTTATCGGGGTCATGTGCCAAGTAAATATAATTTAAGCTTTGTATCCTAAAGTAAATAGAATTGGTAGTGAAAGCTACTGTAATAATAATAACTAATGAAGATGTAATGCCCTGCCTGGTACAAGTGAATGGGTGGTGCTTCGCAGTAATGTTAAATGTAGGATAACTTAGTTACTTAGGATAAAAAAAAGGAGTGAAATCTTTCTCTGTGAGGCAGCTTCAAACTTTCTCCCTGTGGTGGCCCTTGTTCTTGTGTGTTGGAACCTTATCGATCCACCAACAACTGGTCTTGCTGTATTGAATTATTTTGCACTACTGGTTGCTTCATCTATTCTAACATACAGAACCATCCCTTACTTTACTTATTACTCAAAACGGATAACGTACGTACTTATCTAGTACTGTGTGTCTGTTTCACAGAAAATAGCTGAAGAGAGAGAGTGTTTCCTACTGCTGAAGAAGAGGGATTCTGGAGATGAGGTTCTAAAAAGAAAAGTGAAAGTTACTGGAGGAAGGATGAAGGTTTTAAACCTGGAGATTAATTTATTTCTGAAAAAAATTTAGTGCGAAATGAAGATGTGACTGTTTTGTGAAGTTTTGTTCGTGAATGTAAATCCAATGCTCAACGACGCTTTAAGTCAGCCAATATAAAATAAAATTACCTGGAATATGAAGGTTGAGTGAATTTAAATGGAGAAGATGGGGAACTTGTGGAGAAGAGATTAGGATTCTAAGGATAGATATGTTGTAGAACGAGTTTAATGCGATTTTTACAGGTAAATTGATTTCATTATTTTAATAAACAATGTGTTTAAGAGATTCAAGAAGATAGTACAGAGGAAACAGCACTGATTCCCAATTAAAGGAAAAAGTGGTATCAAGAAAAATTAAGCATTTTAATGAAATACGCAATGATTTACTGAAATATTCTCCTTAAATAGACTACAATTAGGGTATATTCGAGTGAGTTCACTCTGCCAATGTCCGGTACATAGTAATATCTTAGAATTAATTACGTATGTTATTTCGTTGAAAAAGAAAGTCATATAAAGCTTAGAGGAGCTTATTTATATCCGAGAGGACGATATATTGTCTCTATTCAATCCTGCGTATGAATTGGTTAGGTTTGGAAAGAATTTCTGGGGTGAATCTCATTTCCGGCTGCCTACCAGATAAGTCTGTTGGTTAGGCGGTGGAATTTTATGTTTGACGGGTATTACTGCAGAATACGTTCTATTATACGCGTGTTTAATTCAAGTAATAAAAGTATTCCTTGCAATAAACTTCCCTAGCAATCTTAGTTTGATACAGAATGATCTGTTATAGTGCCACAATATTTTAAAATATTTTTATACCAGTTTTATAAAATGTAAATGTCAATTCTAATTTTTTAAAAATGTATGCTAGTCATTTCACCCAGTAAAATTGACAATAGATATACCAATCGACCCATTAACCTATTTACAACTTAACCTCCATTTCACCCTATTTTTTCCATTGTGTAGCATAAAAGTTTTTTTTATTTCCCAACTTTATTCATAACTCTTTTATCTACCGATCTTTCTTAAAAGCACATTCAGTCATTTGGACACATGCGTTCCAGAGATAACATTTCTTCTATTAAAAACAAGGGGGAAAGTTCTGATGATGAGAAGAATATACTACGTATTATTAATTATTTTATTCCACCCAAATGCAGTCAGTCTGACGTACGACTGCAACCGTCCTAATGCAGCTCTAGCCGAAGCTTACTTACTTCCAACCAGTAAGGCAGTAATAATCATAGGACCGCGGATGAGCATTACAAATGTACTAAAAAGGCATGTCTGTTATGATCATGCACATACAAAACCCATCCGTCAGTAATTTATTTATTTATCCGATCTCGTGCATCTGAGGAAGATTCTTTTTGTTGGAAATTCATGAAGCTTACTTTTTGGTGGAATATTACGTTCTTTCATAGAAGAACATGACATAATAATGTACACAATGCATGCGAGCCAACAAGGACTAAGAAAACAAGGAAAGTAGACAGAGTTCGCGTTCTAGGGTGACGGAGATAGACATTTGTTTATACTTGGAGAGACATGACGGTGGCTGCTATTGCATTAGTGTAGATCTTTGCTTAAGCAAGGTCTGAAAAAAACTTTCATCTACTTGCTGTTTCACCAGACCAGAAGGTAAATGGCTCTACTGATCTTTAGACAGGTATGTGCAGCTTTCTCGGTGGTTGGATGAATGAGCACAGTAGATCTACACTAGGATCTGTAACGACTGACAGGAGTTGGAGATGCACGTTCATAAAATATTTAATTTCAATCTACCTAAACCATAGTTTATCATGCAGGGTCCGCCCTACTTGCAAGTTACTTACTGGATAGAAGATAATGAAATTTTAGGAGTTAACTTTCCCACGGTAGAGTCGGCTAAAATAATACTGGCAACTGGGTTTAAGGCAATAGGAGCTAAAATAAAGTAAGAGGTGGTAATAGGATACTGATAGTGCAGTGGCTGTGGTTTGGTTGACGAGTGATATGCACATGTTGTTATTTTGTTGTTGAGTTGAATTAGATGAGGTTTTAAAGTATTTTCGGCTGGTTAAATTAGATAGGTAATTTAACTTTGCGGTGGGAATGAATTTGGTTTCGGGTTGATCACTTGTACGTAATCAACCATAACTTATGTACAAACCGAGTTAGGTACCTGATTAGCTTTGACCTTTTGCTTACCTTCACGTATGCGAGGAGGTGTTTTATTATGTTATTCTGGGCTAAGCTTGGCCATCAGTTGTGAAAAATCTTGCATAACTGTGCATTGACTCAATAGTTGATTAGAATTTGATGACTTTCAAAGCTGGAGTCAGTAAAAAAAGCTGCTGCAAACCAACTTAAAAACTAGATGACTCCCAAACCCATAACCATTCATCAGCTCGCAATGGTTCGTAAGTGTATGTTCTCGATATTGCATTGTCAAGGGTTAGCGATAACTGTGCTTGCTTCCCCAACAAAGCCTTCTCAAAGCTAAACAATCTTTCTGTTTGCATCGTATTTAGAGGTGCAAAGACAAACGTTCCAATTTCCGGCCCAACTAGCATTCTAGAGCTCTACAGATTGTAGTATAATTACCAAAAATATATTTTAGTTTTCTATAAAAATCTATAGTTAAAAGAACCTTGGGGGTAAAAAACACCCACAGGGTCATTCATTACAAAGTACTCAAAAGTACCCAAAAGTACGCTTAAAATCACAAAATGCCTATTTGATCTACTATTGTAAAAAATGTATTAACTACCAATAATTAATTTTGGCCTTCAATTAGCATTTGTACAAAATTATTTCGACAATCTTTAGTTTTTCAATCGGAAAATCTTAATTTATATAAACGAGGTCATTTTGCACTAAATTCTATTACAACTCACAGCCAGAAGGTAGAATTAAGCATACAATTTAAGTTGCATAAACACTCGTCAAATTACAGTTTTGCGAGTTTAGTACACACTATTATAATCTGTACGTAATGGAGATTCTGTATAAGCAATTTTCTGTCTATAACAGGATTGAATTACCTTAAAAGCCTCAGCTCTCATTTGCTGAGAGCTTCTCAACAAGGTATTGTAGTCAGCAGTGTCGTCTCTTTTTTGTGCATAATGAAATGTAAAAATAAAAGCGATCGCGTAATAGAAAATGAAAAAACCCTTGAAAGCTCTTATACACACTCATCCTACAGTAGATTCAGTTATGCATTTTGACTTTATGGTATGCAAACGTTGATGAGGAGGCAGGACAGTGAATATGAAGAGGAAGTGCCTATCGTAGTAATCTCTGTTCGAAATTGCACTTACCTAAACCTCCTTCACTCAATGGATCCCGTCGTTCTAAGATATCTGTACAGGGAACTCGGTACTATAGACCCTAATATATATTGCAGATAAATGGATCATGAGCAGTATTAGCGCAAATTTCATAGTTAAAAATTACATGATGAGGAACCACTTTCTCTGTGTATGGAAAGTATGCAAGTAACCCGAGCGGTTTGAGAAGAACTTTTTTTGTATATATATTGATCGAAATCGTGTATCAGGCCAGTGTACCGCACCTCTCTGCTCTCTGAACACTGCTTATAAAACGGGAGTAACCTCTCATGATGAGTCAACTTTTTCCAGTTTTAGCCCAGTCAATTGGGTTTATATGACCACGCTGTCCATCTGTGTGTGCGTCCGTTCGATAACTCACGACTTTCTAGATACTACTAGCAAAAAGAACGATAGAGAAATTAGAATATTTCGCGTTTGACCTTGCCGGGCGGTAACAAAAGGTCACAGGGCAATTTAAAGTAGCGTTTTGAAATCTACGAGCAAATACGTTTGAAATGACACCCCTTTTGATAGGGGTTGCAATTTAAACTTTTGATGACCTGTGACCTTTGACCTTGAGCAGTGTGACCCACAAGCTCCATCTTCGAACTCAATCTAAGTTGGAACCTTAATAAAAGATATCCGAAAACGGATCTCAAAAAAGTTGAACCGTTCGATAGTTAGAGCACCTCTTAATAAAGCGTAGAAAGCCAAAGAAGAATGCATATATGTCAAATTGGTAGTTTTAAACGGAAATCGAAAGTTCAAAAAATTATGAATCTTACTTTTGTTTAAAAGTAACAAATAACAACAGATTATTTTTGGTAAAATTTGAGTGGGGGACAAATGGGTCCGATCGGGTGAAAAAAAAGTGATCTTTTACATTTGTTGGAAACTCACGAAGAGCAAATTATTTTTGGGAAAGCTAGGTATACTACAAAGGTTTAAAAGCACCCTGAAATTTCCGAAATGACCCTTCTTACTTTTGTTAGCAATCAAAAATGACTAATAATGAATAATGTACAAGAAGTCAGTAGCGAAAGATTAAGCCTATACTTTGATAAGCAGCGGAGTGGGTCGAACAATTGACTGGGCTAACATAACTGCTTGAAGGATGTTTTAATTTACTTTACTTTGACTTTATAAAAACTTTATCCGCATCTGTTATAGACGGTATGTCCTTTATCATGAGCTTTCAAAGAAATGCAGCTAGAATAACGAGAATAAGATAGAAAGGCCTAAATTTGTTTGGAGGAACGAAAAGGTGAAATTATTACTCGGGGTAGAGTCAATTTCTTAACTAAAAGAAAAGACCCAACAATTTTTTTTTGGAGATTGTGATGAAGAATTAGCCAATCATTCACTCATTTCTCGTATCCAACTTTGTACAGGATAAATAAAAATTTTCAAATAAATTTCACTCCATTAAATCTGAAGGGGAATGTTACGAACGGTGAATTTCAATCTTCTACATTTCCACTTTATTAATACGTGACACTTAGGTCCATCGTTTATAACTGTAATTTCATGTATATCTCTTCACAAATTGCAACTTGAAATCTCCACAAGGACCCGATTTTTCTAGCATTTCTCAACTCCAACGAAACTTTTTTCCGTGGATAATTTATGCTCGCATTAATCTCATTTTAAGAGCACCCAAATGTATAGAACTTTCACCTACAACAACTTTTACCACCGGTTCAATCCTACTTGACTTTGCATCCATTATAATACAGATTTATCCATACTTTATAGAAAAGTGTATAACCATCGGGTATAAGTAGGAAGACGGAGGTTAAAAAGGGATTAACGGGTTCCATAGGCGGCACATTTATTACAACGCATTCCTATCAATGAATAGACTCCCTCAAAACTTTCTATTGAATTCGCTAATGCCCTTCTTTATGGGGGAGTCATCAACTCTGTGATTTAGTCAACTTACTCGCCACCCGTTGCCTTTGCATAGAGGCAGTAGAGAAAAAACCTTTAAGATAGATGGTTATAGTATGCATATGATTGTCTGAGTACCATTAGATAAAGCTTGCAGCAAGTAGGACCATGACGGGGGCCATATAACTGACATTAAAATACAGCACTGCGACATCTAAAAGGTTAGAATCTTCCTGGAAAACTCTTATCTCTTCCCAACTCTAATTAAAAATTAGGAGGGAAGGCTGGGTTATTCCAGGAATAGTTCATTTTGAGGTAAAAAGTTTATCTAATAAAATTACTCCACTATTATTGCCACTAACAAACTACTACTAGGATGTTGGGTTGTGGACTTGTGGGCAATTTTTATTGAAGGCAATCTAAAGTGAGTTGTTACAGTCATTACATCCATCAATCCATCACAATCTGTAGCACCCTTTTTGAGATAAAACCACACAGGCACACATGAACATACTGTCTACATGCTTCAGCTGCCTACAATCTACATTACTCTATCTATCTAGACGGAGGATTCAGCAGCACCTTCGTGACAGGAAGCTATTAGCAGCGGAAGGTGTTATTCATAATGGTTGGACAACCGACCAGTCTAACCACCAACCAACCACTAATATATCAACTTCTGAACTTTTATCAGTCATGATCTTTTTTCCATCATCATTTCATCGTCAATATAGAGATCGGTAGGTTAGTTTTTGTTCATGGCTTTGGGCTAACGGCAACGGTATAATGAGCGTATTATAGCTTGCATGGTTTGGTTAAGTTGTAATAAAACACAACCTACCAAGGAACAGAGAAAGTTCCACGAAATGAAAAAGTAGCAAAGTATTTGTTCGTGATCGTGATAGGGCGATGATGATGACCTGGGTTGTTTACGATTAGATAATGTCTATTGTGCCTGTCTATTATTCGTGGTTAGTTTGGGTTATCTTTGTCCCTTTATGACATGCTTGCATACGATTAGTAGATGGACTGGACGTGTGTACTTGTGTCCAAAGAGAAAGTGGAATAAGTAGGGAAAGAAAGCTAAAAGCAACATGTGTGAAAGTCAATAAATAAAGTTAACCACAGAAAGCAATAGTGTTATAGGAAAAAGTGAGTGGTAAGTGGTGGTTAGTGATTAAGACGAATTGGTTGGGGGTTATTCATGTATTATTTACAAAGTCCTGCTGTTTGATTATTATTACTATTATTATCCAGGAAATATGGTGGCTAACTCAGCTTGATCTGAAAAAGTAATTTAGGGGATTTGTGTAGCTTTTGGGGAGGATACGTACGTTTTTTATTGAGTCATTTTACCGTTTATCTTGGCAGAGCTTTCCTTTAATAACAGCCACTTATGAGTATAAACCACTGTATATTTGGACGCTAGAAGAATTACTCTTAAAATCTGCAGAATGTCAGGGTTGTACTCCCTGGGTATACGGTAGCTTAGCACAAACTAACTTGGCGACTTGGGTATGGAAAATGTAGTGACACTCCTTTAAATTATGAAATTTGAACTTTAGGATGAAGAGAACAACGTATGGTATGTTGCATGAGGTAGAAAAATAAATGTTTATTCTAATCCAACTTTAAATTTACTATATTTAAATTTAAAGTGAAAGCTATGCCCAATATTATAACAATAAGTCAACCAGATAAGGTTGTAAAATTAATATACCATAAGTGCTACGAAAAACGAGTGAGTGAAAGGAAAGGGTAGAAAGGAAAGGGTAGAAAAGGCTGGCTTTAGAAATGTAGTACAACACAATAAGGTCACCGATGCAAAGCTAAAGTTTATTTTAAAAGGGTCTTTTAAAAAGTTCTTAAAGTTGTCAAAATCCTTTTTTTTTCTACAGTTCTAAAAACCCTTGAGATAGACATAATACCGAAAAGCTTTTTATAAATCTACACTATACTTTTAGTGAAAGTTTAAACAAGTATTTCTCAGTTGGCTTCAATCCATGTCAGGCAGTATTCATGGTCGACAGTTATATTGAGACGGAAGGAAAGTTGGGTGAAAGTCAAAACTTGTTCCATTCCAGATTTTTGTTTAAGAAGGGTATAATCTGTATTTCTATGGGTTAGAAAGTATTTCCCTCTTTTAACCAGGCATCAACCATTTGATGAAATTGGCGATGATGGAAGATCTTTTAGTCTGCCTTGGGGGTGCCTACGTGTAGTTTACAAACTAATGGGAAAAGAACCTTTTGGATTTACAAAAGTTGACCTTTTCTAATGCGGGGGAGTAAAAACCATAGGAGGGCTGTTCTTACCACTTGAATTTATACTTTGAATGAATGGTGGATAAAAGGGATAGTATTTTTAATCTCGAAATGGAAATTAAGTTAGAATGAATCCTAATAAACCGTTGTAAACGGGCGTAGCAAAGGGATGAAATTGTTGTGATTGAATTTAAACAAGCGCACGATATGTCCGGTGTGACCCGGTGACCCCCTGATGACCCTTCTGACGACCTCCTGATGACCCCCCTGACGACACCCATGATGGCCCCCGGTCAAAATGGCCCCCACTGGCCTGAAATTTCGAAAAATATTGTTGTACTACTTTTGTTCAAAAGTAACAAATAAACCTATAGTTTTTACTAAAATCCAAAGTTTCAGGCACCCATGGGGGTCAGATGACCCGATATGGTGAAAAATTTCTAAAAATTAGTTCCTCTACTTTTGCACAAAAGTAACTAAGAACTGATTATTTTTGGCCAAATCGAAAGTTTAAGGTATCCTTGGGGGAAAGATAGACCCAACAGGGTGAAAAATTTCTAAAAAGTTGTTTTTGAAACAAGCTGGAAAATCCTCGGGTTTGAAAAAACCAAACGAAAGAGCAAGAAGGTATACCGAAGAAACCAACAAAGCCGCTTTTATTGCACTTTTCATTGATTTCGTTCATATTCAAACTTGACATCGGTCGGGACCACATGTACCGATATCCGAAACCGGAAGTTGAAAAAGTTGAGCCGTTTTGGTGTGAATGAGTGGAGACGTACGTACGTACAGAAAGTGCATTCGCATAAAGGGATTTCATCCCTTAATAAAAAATGTATGAAAGCTTAAACCTCATGTTTGATAAATGGAGTAAATTAATACAGGCAGTAAGCGTACGTACTTAAATGCATAATTCAATGATAAATCTAACCAGTTTAGTATTTATTTACTACAATATGCATAGAGTATACTTTTAAGGCAATATGCATAGAATATGAATATAAATATCCATATAATTTTTCTAATAGAATAATAATTTTGTAGTGCTAAACTGAACTCAAAATTCATCTACCTCGAAGTTCCCAGACCCCGAGGAACCTCTACCTCTTGCCTTTTGCTATCTGATCAGAATAGGAGACAGCTAGTTTCATTTATTAAAAAATTACCTTCGTTGCGGTTGTAGTAATGTCCATATTGTAAAACTTAAAAGCGTCCAGTTGAGCTATTCACCTTAAATATAAAGATTCTTACTGGCTTGCGATGTGAAAGTAAAAGTACCAGAGATGGATGATATTTCGCATTAGTTTATTATTCAGCCTGTATGGATGTGTTACTTTCGTTTAGGGAACCACCCTATAGAATACTTTGTAGAGAGCTCCTGAACTTTAAAGATATGATCTAACAAAATTGTAGGTATTTCATTAAAAGGAGGTATGAAGTTTTCAATTTTGACACAAATACCAAAGGAAGGACAGGCTCGAGCTTGGATGATTAATGTTCGTTATCCTGTGGGGGTTGGAACTGGAAGTTGAGAACAAATGTTAAATTCCCAGGATGTTGCTCGACTGCTGTTGCTTTACTTTTACAAGTTTTGATACGGATTTATTACAATATCATCGTAACAATATACTGTAAATCGAATGTAGATCTGTGCAACTTTGTGGCTAGTTTAGTACCAGTGGGAGGGAAATCAAGGAAAAGTATGGTGCACTGTACATGAACAGGTTTTGTGTTAAGTGTACTAACTCGCGCAATTAGTGAAGCATTCTATTTTTAGTGCTCACATGTAAAAAATTATGCATTAAATTAATAATTAAATAATATTATTATTATTATCATCTTAAGTAATATATGTTTGCAGCTTTAAGTGAACTGTACATACATATAGGTGCCGTAGTAAAACCGCAAAAGACCGACTAAAACTGGACATGTACTCGTGTTTATGTAAAGATTGGGAACGAATGTGTTAAGAAATTAATAAGAGCACATATCAATTATCGCCTAGAATACTAAAGCCCTCATTCCAAAACTCTTGTGTTGCTTTTGCTGATAAATGATTTAATTCTATCCTCCACTTTTGTATTCAGTTGAATAGAAAATAGCGCTTGCACTCTTAATGATTTTTAGAATAAAATGCTACAACTAAATAATTAGTTTAGCAGGAAATGCTATTTTTGAGATAACAAGGATATTTCAGGTGTAAGCGAAGATGTCGATGTGTAGATAGATCGGTAGCTGTTATCGTAAATATTATCCTTTACATCTGTATTAAAGTATATATCTTTGTTCTCTCGTGCGTTATAAATTGGTAATAACCTCAGAGATTTAGCTTTACGCGATTGACTTGGTAGAAGGGTTTAGTAAATGTTTGTTCTGGAACTAAGGCTGGAAGTATTAGGTAGAATAAAGTTGACTAGAGGGAGAGGTACAGATAATCCAGATACTAGTACTTGTTATAAGGAAAGGACTAACCGAAACGGGTAAGAGACGAACTGAAGGATAACAGAGATGAAATAAAATATCAAGTTAAGGGGATTGTGGATTCGGTGATAAATGGTCTTTCAACTGGCCTTCCAGGACTAAATAGGCTTCAAGTTGATGCTCAGAATTTCCAACGTCTTTAACACTTCTTCTGTGCCCTTTCACGTATTTCTTCCAAGAATCCACGACCTCCATCCTAGCTGCTATTCTATCCAACAACCAAGTAGGGTTTTTCATGACAAACAACTTTGGTTTAGACAGCATTTATAAGTTAGCACAGAATAATACGTATGGCATTACTACGAAGGGTTTATGAGTGGTTTCCCTCAAACTTATCCAAGAAGGTTGAAGGGTAAAACATGATAGTTAGTATGCAAGTAGTCCGTCTGCTTATAATCTTCTCAAATCTATGGAGGTATAGTCTAGGACTGGCTGAGCTCCATTCTAATCCAAGATTAGTAAGATTCATTATGGCTGCTTTGAAAGGCTTCCAAAATTTTGTTTTAATCTATAGTTCTACTTGTAAAGAGATGTAAAGTTGGTCTTTCAGGATCAAAATCAAGAGCAGGTATAACGGGGTTCTTCAAAGGTTAATTCTTTACTAAAAAAGAGGAGTTTAGGGATTGAAGAACAATTTTGAGCTACCATTTTCGTATTTTGTATTTTAAAAAAAACAGGTTATCTTAATTTAAGCTTTATTACCGTAAAGCTTCTAATAGAGCGCGGGTCTCTAATAGAACGCGGGTCTCTAATAGAACGCGGGGGTTGAGCCCTGTTCTAAGAATAGAACACGGGGCGTTCTATTAGAAGCTTTACGGTAATTATTTGTATCCTTATCAATTTATTTAAAACTTAATATAAGTTTACAAGCTTTAGCAAGTTCGTAGCAAGCCCTGAATTTATTATGATCGTTTGGGATAATTAAAAGGCTTGTTCAACCAAGAAACGAGTTTACCGAGGTGGTAAATTTGGCTTTAACGCCAACAAGGCGTTTAGTACTAATTATCCTACATTCGTAGGTATTCTATTTTATGGATTAAGAAATCCATACAGTTACATTTGATTTTAAGAATCGCACGAAGTCCTTTAATTTATTTCTCTTCATATTATAAAAAGCAAAAACTTGGTTTGATCAACTTTTAGTCAACTTTTTCCATATCATTGGACCAAACATTGTTCGAATCTGGATTAATGTCAATATTGTGTGAATTAACATCTATCCATTGCGTAGAAGTATCTTGAGTAGCTAAAAATAGAAAGATGCAAGCATTATAATTAAGCTACTAATATAGTACAATAAAAAATCTCACATAATAAAACAGATTTAATCGAATCTATTTGGACCCACAGAATTTTAGCATTGTAACAATAATAAATTCTCGAGTATTTTGCAGAAAGTTACTCAACTCACAGTGAAAAGGAATATAAAAAAGCCCCATTCCATACAAGAATGGATGAATAAGTTCTCTCAATGCCTGTTTTCCTCCCTTTATTTCCCAAATCATTGTAAATAAATATCTATCTACCATTCTAGCAATTTAATTGTAGCAATCTTCCTGCAGTTTTTTGTATACTGTAACCATTCCCATAATAGAGTATTTGTACCATCAACTCATCGTAGTTTGTCACAGTATGTACATGTTCCAAAAAGAGCCATTTCCATTGCTACTGCCACTGCATTGAGATCGATATCTACGTCTAAAGTAAGCGTATATGACGAAACAACTAATCTTTACCTAACATATTTACTTGTTTTGAAAGCTGTTAAAGTATGAAATTTAAGTATTTAAATAAAATAATTGATTGCTTCATTGGAGCCATGTAAAAATACTACTTGAGCAGGCATCACACTTCTAGAAATGGTAAAAGCCTTTTAAAAATGGAAGCAATTTATCAATTATCAAAGTATCAATTTATATTTTTCGATCTGGGTGATAAACCTTGATTGTAGGAAAGAATAAAAAGCAAGATATAGAGGTGTTAGGAATAGGAAGATCAAAAGGACAAGGTTGTTACATCCGTCTGGAGTGAATGACATGTCCCAGGCAGCAGCTATCTCCCTCATTCAGGATGGCACTGACCTGGATACGTGTTTTGAGATATCGCTGTCTGCACTTTGAGACCTGAATAACGACCTTTGTACCTTTTATTGTCAGTGAGAGAAAGTAAATGATTTGTATGCACAACGGAATCATTCCTAGTAAGCTTTCTTCTACAACACGGGAATTTTTAGACTGTCAACTCTTCATTACTGTGGGACTTTCAGCAGCAGTTCTAGTTCGATTGAAATCTTGTCAATTGTGAACACCTTGCTGAAGTTAGTTATCTTAAGTAGTGGAAAAAAGCTGTTTAAGGTTTATAAAAGCCCTTTTTTCAACAAACCACAGGGATATGGGGTAAACTAAGTAAACCGACTTTTTTACTTCTAAGAAATACAAGAACACGAACAAAGTTATAGGACACATTTTATTCAGTAAAATCATGAGAAAATCTTTTGAAGCCGTTGTACAGCACATACTTATACCTCTAAGTTTTTCTCAAAAGCCACAAACCCTGTATAAATCTGGAAATAGAAAAAACTTTCCTTTAAATAGCAAAACCAAAAAATCTATTTTTATTTCCACAAAGCCATTCCCTCTTCTCAAAAGTTACTCTCTATACCTTTCCAGATAAGCTAAAAAATACCAAGGTGAATGATGCTGTAGCAGCAAAGTTCAGAATGCTCGTAGAGGGATTTTATGGGAGTAAAGGTTACAAGAGGTTTAGCCAAGCATCTCTCAAAACTTTCCCCCTTAAGAAACTCCACTCTAACCATCTCATTAGAAACTTTTCATAATTCGTTTAAAGAGGTTTCACAAGAGTTAGGAACAGAAGGAAATCCCAATTTTCTTAATAAGCCCAAGTGCTTTATACCTAATAGAAGGAAGGCGAAATGGAAGACTTCCTTCATAAAAGTAATAATAATAATAATAAGGTTGACTCCGGTCCTAATTAAATACAAAAAGTTCACAGTGTTTTAAAATTCGGGAAATTGAACTTCAAATTGAAACAAATCTGCCAAGTTGAACTAAATCTTATCAACTAAGAGATCATTGTCCCTGCTTAATCTCTTGTTCACTCTGAACATATATCACAACTTCAAAACTTTTTTTCCTAAGCGGTCCCTTTCCATCCACAAGAAGGATAAATAAAAGTGAAAGAAGGGAGGACAAAAAGCGAGTTAGTACGCTTTTTTGGATAGTGAGTTTTGAATGGGTTAGCGTTTTTTCAGCCATTTCGTCCCACTTTCATACTCATTTTTGGTTTCTTCTTTGGAGAAAGTCGCCCACGAGGATTCCTTCACAGTCACAGCCACAAAGAATCCAACCAGGCAGGCATAGCTAGGCACTGTTTCTTACTCTGCTTAAGGAAAGTAGGCATTGATAGTAGTTTTAGTTTTGTCCTGCTGGTTGGTGGCAGAATCGGGTGAAAGTTTAAGGGACGGAGGAAACATCGGGATTGGCATTACGTAGAGCATAGTTGGTTAGTATATTTAGTACATACATAGGATCGCTGGTTGACATTTGGCTCTGTTGCGGTTCCTGCGTCCTTTGATTCCACTTTCTGGGAGGAAAAAAACTAACAGGCAGGCAGGCAACTGACTAAAAGTTACTTTTTCTGGTGAAAGAGGTGCTGATTTTTTTTAGCGGAACATCCCATACTAGAAATGATTGGGATGTTTTGCTAAACTAATTTCTTATGTTGGGTAGATTATTAGATCAAGATAAAGTATGGTATACCGAATGCCCCACGGGTGGATTTGTAACTGGGATTTTGAGAATAACTAATAATTTTAGCTCACCTTAAAGGATTCAAATAGCCAGAAGCAATATTTATAAGAGAACATTTTATTCTACTAAAAAAAGAGATCCATTTGCGATGGCTCCAGTTTGGCTTGGTATTTGCAGATTTTTTTAAATTTATTATAAGCTTGAATAGCACATTAAAATAGGGTATCAAATGGATTCAAAAGAGCTTAGCAAAAAAGTAAGCTTAGAAAAACATCGCTTAAAGCTTGTTAAAAGGCTTTTAATCAATCAAATACCTACATAGATATGCATGGCTATTTTCACAAGCAAGAATAAAAAAACAAACTTTCAATTGTTTTGATTAATTCGGTTGATAGAAGTGGATACCTTTTGCAAGTAAGCCGGAAAATATAGGATCAATTTCATAGTTTATTGAATAACAAAATGAATGCTTCGAATACGACGAATCGCTGGACAAATCCTTTAAAAGAAAAAGCTTAATACTTTACTGCTATAGGAAAGCATAACAATAGTTTATGTCACTGTCACTGTATTCATTAAACGAGTAATCCGATCATAGTCCTGAATTAAATTAAATGAATGCAAGTCTATTGCTTTCGCTTAAAAGTTTAAGCAAAAACAAACTGAAACGTGATATAGTATTTGCGAACTCATTTAGGACTAAAATAAACTCTCAAAGCTTTCCTATTAAAGTATTCATGCTTAAACACAGTATTCTCTTTGATTTTACAGAAAGTTGGATCAAATCATCAAATCAAAAGGACTCTCAGAATACTATCTGCCTAAAAACTAGACAGAGAGGAAGTTAATCTCAAATCCCGTTTCTCTCCTCAACATTACAAACAAATACTAAAGCATACTTAACAAGGTCTACAGCTTGAGATATGAGCACCAAAAGTCTTGGGTGTAATCAACTTACTTTTGATCTCCAGCATTAAATCAAAAAAACCCTAAAATAAAAGAAGCATCTTAAACAAATAAATGAGCCTACTTTTGCGGCCGTGGTATAAGCCCTTACCCTCAAATCCCCACTAGGGTTAACTCAAATACTCTCTTCCTTTTCTTGGAGAATAAATCAGCTCGTAAAGAAAAAATCGCATCCAAATAAGTTCGTCCCGATACAAATTACAATCCAGAAAAGTATCCAATCTGATTGAAACTTTCCCCATAACTCTCACCAGAGAGCCCAAGGCAGCTCTTTTAAAGAGGAGCTTCTTCAGTCTACAAAAGTCCTAGCCAAAAGTCAACACAGAAAAGGTTGATGTGATTACCAATCTCGTCATTATGCTTATTCAACTGTAAGTTCATCAATCAGTGGAAGAATCAACGGCCCCACACCCACCCCACCCAGCAACGAACTTAAACTGTCTGCCAACTTGCAATCCCCATAGTCCGGATGACCATTTTGAAAAGAATACCAATTAATTAACCCAAGAACAAGACAATCAATTAACATCCCGAAGCCAACTTAACAGAAACAAAACACATAGCGTAAAATAAAAATTCTAGGATAATTTTTCGTGTATAATGTTCCTGAAACAATGCCCTTGGTGCTCATTTTTCTGCTAAATAGATCACAAGATAAGATAAGCGTACTCGGATGAAGCTAACTACTCTATTATAAAAGAAGCAAAGCAATACACAAAATTATGCTGACCGTTTAGCGAAACATAAATAAAGACAACCCTTAAGGCTTAACCTTGAGGACCCATCAAACCCAGTTATACTGTACATTGAGGGTCGGACATCAGTCTCTTGAAGGAGGCTGTTAATATAAAAAGAGTACATATAATTGCAGACATCCTTAGCTGATGTCCCGAATTCAGTATTGATAAAATACGTAAATCCTTGTTAAATAGTCTAAGCCTGTGTTCAGGATCGATTTTGACGGATCGGGAGTACTTGCGAAGTGCAAGGGAAGAGAGGGAGGAACCGGCCGGTAGTTGCAGTTGTAGTAGACGATATTCGGAGGCAGCGGTGGTAGCTGGAGCTGTAGGATCGTCCACCGACGGCCGGGTCTTGATGGGGAATAAACTGAGTTGTAATTGTGGACCTTTAACGAAGAAGCCATATAGGTATGAGGATACTCCATGGAGTGCTGGGTCAAGTAGTCGAAGCTTTAGTAAAAGAGATGGTCATCTTTTAAGACTCTGGGCTGAGGTTTTTCATGTCACCACTGCCGGCGGTGGGACGGTCAAATGGCAGCAGGTGTCCGAGGACCTGGTTCCCGTCAACATTACTTGTATTCAGGTGGGTGTGTTTTGCTTATTTCATGAAGACCTACTTTATGTTCATGGGCAACTCTTCTTTATGCATTGGAAGTTGTAGTAGAGCGGAGTTTTTATGGGTAGAGTAAAGTCAAGTTGCAGTTGGGGAAAGTTACCCTTACTCTGATTCCGTTATATGCAGTACAGTAATACAGCTCGTTGTAATGGTTCTTTTTGTGTATCAGCTTAGTTTTAATAAGGCAAGAAGAACTAGCATCCTTAGAAAAGTTGATTTGGTGCTGAATTTATAACGAGGGTGGATTAAGGCGTTACCTCATTTACTCTGATTTATATTCGCAAGCGAAAGAATAATGGTCTCCTTAAACCCTATGATTTTGTTGAAGAATTTTAACATTTCTAGTAAATTATTACTGCTTAAAATGGTTTAATTTATACAATTGTATTAAAAGTGTCTTGCCCATTTGCTTTTGTAGAAGTCATTAACAAATGTAGAATTTCTTTTTTATTGAAAAGTAGTTGGTAATTCAATAGATTGGGTTGTATTGTAAACTTGTAGTTTAAAATGAGTGTGTAACGTTCCAAGTACTAACAACTAATAACTAACAACTAAATAAGTTGCAAAGCTATTCCATAATTAACTTTGTTAAGATAGTAGGATTTAAATGATTGAGTTTGGGTAAGAGAGCTTGGTAATTCTCGAGTACTTTCTCTAGTCTAGTACATAGCAATATTAGCGGTAGTTGTCAATGTAGAATGTATCAAGTTTTGTATTTGACAAGTGACATTAAATAGCCCATTTGTTGGACAAGGCTTTACAAATGCAGAAATTCCACTTTTAAAAGTTTTATATGCACTGAATAATAATTTGAAGTGTGTTTGCTCTGTCTGTCTCACTTGCCCACTTTACAGTACTTTTACTTCCCCTTGAATTCTCCAAATAAAGCACTTGTGTATAAATGGAATATGACAGTAACGGATATTACATAGAAAGTAGTATTGAGATAGAAGTAGGGATCGCATGGTTAATGGATTTAGAGGTTCTGTGATTTGAAACAAGTTTTGTTTGCTGATTCCAGGACTCTCCCGAAGTTGTATTCCACATAACGGCTTATAACTCCCAAGTGGACAAAATTCTGGACGTCCGACTGGTTCAACCGGGTTAGTGCATATTTGTACACCACTTCTTTATTTCTCAACGGGTAGTTGACTTGCAGTGGGTAGTTGGTGTGTGAGTTATAGCGCTGCGCTATTATTATACTTTATTTCTAACAAAGCAGTTAGCAGCCCCGAGGCTTAGTTTTTCGAGGGTTGATTACGTGCGTCACGAATCGTTGAACATGACTCGAATATTTGTATACGGATTTATACAGGAACAAGGATCGGACAGGCGTCAGAGTGCTTCGTTTACTGGAAGGATCCTGTCACAAGTGATACTTGGGGGCTCAATTTCACTTCACCTATTGATGCCAAGCAGTTTAGAGAATGTTGTGTAAGTGAAGAATTTTAAGCTATAGTGTAAAGATGGGCGTTGAAGGGTAAACATATAATTACACTGAAATAAGGAGGATCCACTATGCATGCCTGCTTGATCACGAAAATTAGCAAGTGATAATATGAAGATAGGAATATGTTCGTAAGATATTTGCATTGCGTTGTTTGTAAACAGTCTTAGAGAGACTGAAACTCATTGAAGAAAGTGGAGTTCATAGTTCTAATACGTATTCTAATTGATCTTAAATTATTCCAGGAGCAACTAAGAGTTGAGAAGTTCTTTATAAATATTCATATACTTTCTATTGACTCTCCTGTAATTATTATCGTTGGATGTCCCTCATCGTCTTCCTATTCTTTTGTCTTTACTATTTATCATACTGAACTGTAGTTCATATTCCCTTGCACTATACATGTCCAGCTTCAACATTCCTATTGTACAGCTGAAGATAAACTACCGTAATCTCCTGCTACAGAAAATGACTACCATGTCCAAAATCCAATCTAAAGTTTTACTATAAAAAATAAAGATCCAACTAAAACCTCATCGAGCAATACATTTCACTGCCTGTAACCCTAGGTAAACCAGCCAAGAAAAGCTGGTAAGATACTAAAAGTAACTTTCCCTCCTAAAGCAAAATAAAATAAACGTCTAATAAAATGTTTGTTTGCACCCATTGAACCGACCTTTGACTGTCCATTCACTCTTCCTTTCCAATCCTTTTACTTCAATTACCCTCTATCATCATCCCCGTTGGGGTTGACAATAATACTAGATACTTTAGTTTGAATTGCCTCTACTAGCAATTTACTCTGGTGAGCCTGTATCTCTGGGTCGTCCGTCATAAGAACTACATGGATCCATCCTAGTTGATAATATGTACAATGGTGCAGTGGGATAAAATCAGTAGTAAGTGAGTTAATAGGTGCCAGAATTGAACTTTCTCCGGGGTACCTTTCCCTAGTACCTCTTTCCTACCTACTCTGCCGGTGGTCCATGTCCATCCAGTATAAAATGACTGATGAGGAAAAAAGGCACTTTAGTTTAGACGCTGTAGTCTATTGTCCAAAAGGCCTGCCCAACTGATTCCTCTTACTGTCCTATTATACTCCATTGTTCTACAAATAGCTCCCTTTCTCTCATCCTTATCCACCTCACAAGCTGTTCACTGAGATGGGTATCTATATTCTGTGCATACATGCAAGTTTCTTAGATATTGGTAATACTTGTATTTATTTACGTATCATACTATCCATAATTTCTTTACTAAAAACTGCAAGCAATACCGACAGTTAATGCTTACTTCTGGGCTCGTATAAGGATTTAAGAAAGAGATGGATGATTTTGAGCATGTTGGAGTTACTTTGTGTATTAGATGTGCTTATAACATTATGGTAGAGTGAACCTTGTCTCATTTCCTTTCTCTTGCTGTCTTCCTCCCCAAACTCATTCGACCAATACCGTTCTACTTACTTCCGGGTTTACTTAAAGCATGACACTGAACCCCGTTTCACATCATTTCATATGTGATGATTAAACTTGGAGCCATTTGTCCTTTCTGTTATGCTAAAGTGCATTGGACTTATCTATAGCGTTATTAACATTGATGACCTCTTGAAAATTCAGTACCGTCAAAAATCAGATCACAGAATTTTACAGAGGATGAGTGTATTTCTTAAGAAAGAGGTCCAAAGGACGTATTAGGTTATTTTATCGCTTTGAATATGAGCTGCTAAATATTTGTGGAGAATTGGGACCGTAAGACTCAATTCAAAACTTTCATTCCCTTCTATAAGTCTGTGTGGAACATGCTTTCACTGATTTTGAAGAATAATTTAAAAGTTTTAGAAGGCCCACCCCACGGGTAATTATTTAAGAGAATGCGGTAAGAGGGATTCGTAGATACGTTAAATAGTAAAAGTATACAATGGAGCTATTAGTCTGAAGATTTTGTGAGTGTTTTTGAAGACGTGAGAGTAATAGTAATCTTCATTAAGACTCTGCAGTTACTTTGTGTGTTTGTTTGCGTCTTAAGTCTTGCGTCTCCTCTCCAGCCTAGCGACCTTTTTCCCTATTTTACTTACTTGTTATTACAACTTCATATTATTATTATACAGACTCTTTTCTCTGATTTCAGAGAGACTTTTAGCAGAAAGAAGTGCTTGTTAGTGATGATCTTTAGGAGTAGTTATTATACTGAAAGTTGTGTGTCGAGAGCTTTATTTCCTCAATAAACTTAAGACTTCAGTACTTGAACTAGTAAAGGCTTTCTTTTACTAGAGGCTTAAGATTTAGATGATGATAGGAATGAATAGAGAAAGGAATGTAATTAAATGAGAGGAATTTATTGGTCTGTGTCTACCTACTTTATAAGCAATTAAACCCTATGTTCTGCGTAAAGTTGTGGATTCTCCTTCCCAGTTTGTTTAAAATCACTTGCAAATAATGTAAATTTAAGTAATAATTTCAACACTTACCTCAAGCTGTTTTTTATATAGATAAAGCTAAGCACATAATGTATTTTTCATTCGATTTCTTGCAGTCTCCAGCATTCAAATTCTCAAGGAAAGCGAGTTCCTCCTACTCACTGAAATTGGACAACAATACACGTGCCCGAGGAGGGACAATGTCAGGCACGGCAAGTCGGGGTGGGAGTGGTCGCATAAATGCCACCTCAACAACCGTAGGGGGTAGACGACGTCCGTTGTCTACTCCAACGTCCCCATCAAAGTCTCGTGAGCCCCAATGTACCTGCATGACTGCTGAGCAGTATGCTCGACTTCGAGCCATGGATCCGAGATTTAGAGGTACTTTCCCCATTACAAGAAATACCTTCCAAAGCTTGTTGCAAGATTTAAGAATTTTTATGAATTTCTATAGCTGCCTCAACACTTCCACGCTCTACGCCAAATCAGCAACCGAGAGCGGAAGGAGCTGGCCGTGAGAAAGGTTCTGCGGCAGAAAACTATGCTACCGTTAGTCGAAGATCGGAAAAAGTAAGGAACATGTTTGAAATTAAAGTTAGGTGAAATAAAAGAATGTCGTAAAATCCTCCTTCTAACACTTTCTTGTGGACGGAATCCCCTCAGAATTTTTTTTCGCTGACTATTACAGGAAACATCTCTTGTATAGGTAGCTTTCTTACTGTTATGTAGTAGTAAATGAATTCATTGTATCAGCAGGGGAGTATAATAGTGGTTGGTTGGTGGTGGTAGTCGTAGTGAAAGCAGTAAAGAACAAGACTCTTAATTCTTTATTCTATTCTATTGCATTGCATCCTCTGCTCGAAGGGGTATAAGTACTCAAATCCTGTTAGAGAATTAGAGATAAGCTTTTTTGTGACATTTTCCCCTCATAAAACTAGAGGAAAGGAGTAGGCGTAAAAATGAAAAAGGAATGAAATCTGGGATATATTATGCTCCTTGTTTTATATATTAAGTTCTATTGCTTGAGTCTGAAAGAACCACGGAGTTTCACTCTAGGAGTGAAACTCTGCAATAATACACACCAAGAGGATGATGCTTTACATTCTAACGTTCAATGAAATGAAATTCCCGGAGGCTTCACGTTCCAAAAGATGGACAAGCTTTTAGCCTAACACTTGTTTCCACTGGATTGTGAGAGAAAATAAAAATAATACTGTTTGTAGGCAACAACAAACTCTTTTGAGTGGATTTTGATGGGTTTTCCGGAATTGTTAAGCACTTCAGAACTTCTGTGATGACGCTTTTCTGACGTTCAAAGCGATGTGTAAAAATGAACTAGAAAAGTAAAACGGATGGAAAGTTTTTAATCCAGCAATTGTAGCGTTTTATTTATTTTTTTATGTAGCTAAAAATAAGACTTTTATATAACTCGATGGCTTATTTAGGCTTATTTAGGTACGAATGAGGCTATAAAGGTCAAAGATTATAGATGTTGCATGTTATTAACTTTATGATGACATTTAAAGGGAACGGGAACCATAGGAGTGGACGAAACTGATCCAGCAGATCGTCCTGAGCGGACCAGCACTCGAGAACGGGGTGAAGGGGGAGGCCGAGGTCGAAGTTCGACACGCGGAGGTCGAGAAATCGTATCCTCAAAATCGGTCGACTATTCCGATAATGAACTAGCGGCTCGAGAGACATTGGAACGAAAAAAGAGTCGAAGTAAGAGCACAGACGATGTAACAGAACGGGGTGGCCAAGCTGGACATGGTCAAGGTACTTCCGGTGGCAGACGAGGGGGCCAGCACGGAGGTACACAGGCTGAAACACATCAGCAAGTAGCTCAAGGCGTGTATGCGTAAGTTTTTTTTATACAAAAATGTCAAAAAAGGCATGAATTTATTGAGAGAGAGATGGTTATAGGAACCTATGATTTAATTTGAATACTTTTATGCAAACAAGCAGGAGGTCGAGGACTCTACCATCAAAATCCTCCATAGGGACAAACACAACGTCTACAGGGGACAATTTGACAGACAGTCAGACTTTGAAACGATTGCTTAAGCCGATTCCAACGTCAGGCTCGGTGGTAACTTCTCCGGAGATGGGGCGTCGGATATATCATCATGATGGGTACATCTCGGAGCCAGAGATTAGACATGTGTCAACTCACACGACGCAAGGGAAGCGACCCACGGACACTCTCAGACGGGTTCATGAGAGAAGTAAGTGGAAAGGGAATTAAATGTCAAGGAAAAATAATCCGATTATGTTGTTACGAGATTTTAAATGCTTTTTTATGATTTGATGTTAAGGCCGGGGTGTTGGAACGCAGACGGGGTATGGAAAGGGCAAGTCGGATACTTCGCCTCCTTCGGATCAGCCTGTTTTTGACCACGCGTATTACGCCACAACTCCTCCTAGCTCAAGTCCTGATGATGGGGGTAAAGACATTATTTAACGCGTAAAAATCACCCAGATTATATTGCAAGGCTCTGTTTCGACTTAATCAACCATTAAGACCTCTGTTAATCTCTCCAACTTGAAGTCATACCTTTTATGGAAGCAACAATGATCCGTTATAAGCAGAATTAATTAATTAAAAGGAAATGAAAGACTTGATACTTTAAGAAACAATTTCCGAAAATAATTTCAAATGGTAGTTAGCTGATTTGAGCCTATGAATGGCACCGTTCTGTACCCAACCTATGGTACATTTAAGCTGTATTTTGTCCCCAGTAATAGTGCACTCATGGTTCTTATAAACTTTAAATTTATACTTGAGATGCATACAACTTTTGTAGTTTATATTTATACCGTGAATCAATGTACTGAATATAATAAACACAGGTAATTTAAAGCTGTTGTAAGATGGTCTGGGTGTTCAAAAATTATCTACCATTGCATACAATTTTCTTTTAAAATTGAATGCTAAAATTATCCCTAATATTTATCCAGCACAAAGAAGTCCCTCTCCAGGATCACCCACCGCAAGACTTTTACTCGAATACGAGCAACACCTTCGAAATACGTTAGCAAAAGGGATGGACGCGGAAAGCTACAGTTTGCACACATTCGAAGCAATCATTTCTCAAAGCAACGAAAACTTAGGTGAGTTAATTAAAATAATTTGACTTTGGGTAAGTAGTTATGATCCTTTTGAAACAGTCTTGTAGTATGGAGTGTAATCCTTATATTATTTACCATAATATGCACCTTCGGGAGGGCATGATTCAAATGACATTTGATTGTGTTTCCCAAAGCTTACGACGGAGGGTCGGATTCCTCTCTGGAACAAATATATGTTTAAATGAATGGCTCAACGTTGCTTGAAGTTATTGTTGCAAAATATCAATCAAGTCAACAGTGACATGACACACACTATAAATAAACTATCTATCTACCTATAGATTTCTTAGTGGTAACATTCAGTAATTAGTAGCTCAGTAGTTCGTAGTTGTGCTAGTTATAGAATATAGTTTTGATTCAATAAGTTGTTGTTATTTAGTTACTCTATGTTTTTACCATTTATTAGTAGTAGAATGTAGAATTTCAATCTCTGTAAAACTACATTCCAAACATTCCTGTATTTGCCAACTTTTTGAGAATTATAGCTAAACGCTTTTGAATTGCTCGCATCCCACTGTGTTTGTTATTTTTTATTGTATGATTATTATGCATTCTCTCTTATTATTAGCTTTGCTGGCTCAAACATCTTTTTCTAGACGTTAACTATTTCTAGTTGCAGGTTTTCTGGTTTTTCAAACCTTAAAAGCATCCATATATACAGTTTTAGCACCGCATCGCATAAACTACGTATGAAAGTATCATAAGCTCTTTTGGAGAGGTTTTTCAATTGTCTCAAACTTGTATTAACTTTTGTATCATGGGAGTTTTTATTTATAACATGAGAGAGACTAAAATTAGCTCCTTTAAAACAAATTCATAGCACGACCTTAGCATATCATCGAGTTACCTAAATATACGTTTTAGAAAGTTCTTTCCAAAGGCACATTTATCAAAGTCACCCACATTATAGTCACCGTAGGGTTTATCGTGAATTACATTCGCAAATCACTTTCTCATGAACTTTCTACAGTCAATTGGAACAAGCTTACTGGGACTGTTTTAATAATCCATGGCTATTATATGAACACCTGAAAACATAGTGCAGCATCCTATAATTCTATCGTATATAGACACTACTTAACCTCTCGTATATAATTACCCAGACGGATATTAAAGTGGAGAACCCTGTCAAACTAAGCCAAAACTAGTTTCTAATAGTGCTTCCGGTGCGTGGAGTACCAGAAATGTATGATGTATCTAACGTACCAGTCTTCTTCTAACCAATTCTGTTTTGAGAGATATATTTAAACAAGCTATGCGGAGTGAGAGTAGATATGCTAATGAGACAAGCGGACTGATTTCTGCGAGCAAAATAGAGGTCTCATTAATATTGCATCTGGAGTTCGTCTTCAAATGAGACTTTAGTCAAAGAATTCATTTATTGACTGCAGTTTTTGTTGCAATTTGCGTAGAAATGATTTTACAAATAATATCTCAAGATAGCAGCTATCGAAAGTGAGAACTAGGTGGTAGGAATGTATCAGTCTAACGATGAGGATTTTTTTGAGATGTAAAACAACTGTATGCCACTTTAAAGTTCCTAATATCCTAATCTAACGCTACAGAAAGCTATGAATTGTTATTATTATGGGAGTCACTGCAGATGGAGAGAGAAAGTGAACTTTGAACTTTCACTTAGGCGGTGTATGGCATAAGACTGTATGGTAGATAAAATAGGTCAAAGGCGTTGAGTACGGAGTAGGAAACTTATGAAAAATTCAGGTTATAAATTGAGCCTAGAAAACAGATTTATAAGTTTTCTTATTTCTCTACAATAAATATACATTTCTTTGGAAGCATGATAGTTGAGATAAAGAACGTGACTGTAGTTTAGATACATTTTATGGGCGGACATGGAGCAATGTATGGTTCTTTTTGTGGTTTACGGTTTTGCTGAAATTCACCCACAACTTACTTATAATATGAAGACAATGCAAGATTTATTAAGTTCAATGTGAAATGTGAAATATATTATTTTTACCGTGTTACCAGTTTTAAACCCCTCTAAATAACTATTTCTAATTTAAAACAATTATTCCACAGAGGAATTAAAACCGGAAATACGGTTATTTTTTTCAACCACTCTTGGACCATCTCCATCAGAGATAATTTTTCAATTTTCTAGGTATGAATGCATGTCATTTACATTATGCATACTGTTCTTTTTTGCAAATAAGAGTAGTTATACAATACTTTACAAATTCCTCAGCTATAAATCTCAGCTTAATTTTCTTTTAAAAAATTAAGGAATTCATATGTAATTGTGGATGGATGCCTGTGTTAAAATTACAGCCCTACACCTCACGTCCTTACTCTATTCCCGTATACAACAAATCAAAACCCTGGATAAGACTAACAAAACACGTTGTACGACTGCAATAAAAAATCACATGCCTGAAAACCTGTGACACTAAGAAAGGAAGAAACCTCCAAGAGAGTATCCTATCTCTTGTCAATACACGAGAAGTTCTAGTCAAATGTTGTAGTTTTCTAGAAGCAATATGTCTAATCTCCGCACATGGAATATTGCGTGAGAAAGCTCCATTAGCAAACAATAAACACAATTCCCAGTCCAACAGGAACATAATAGAGTCAACACAATAGCACTATATTTATCTACCCAATCGTTCAAGATATTATAGAGAAATGCTTTGTATTTGTATTCTTAGTCGTAGATTTATTAGCAGCTTTCACCAGATTATTGAATTCCGATCATTTCCGCTGTGTAGAAAAAAATAGACCACTAACACCAACAATTTAATGCATAGGACAACTACGTCCGAATCGAATTACCAAGTGGTTGGTCTACTTAATCTTTACTACCCTACATGCATGCGGTTCACCGACCGGTACTAAATTATTCCCTGGTTTATGCCATGATTCATGAACAAATAATCTGATAAGACTTTCACCCTACAATGCATGGCTTTATGTATCAGAGAAAGAAAAATAATACTCATCGTAAGCTTTGGGTGGACAGAGATGGTCACTCACAGAAGTTGCTTGGACTTTATACTGAAATAGCTAAGCGAATGATATAAAATTGTGGAAAGTTTCAGAGAACTGATCTGCAAAAGATATAACATAAAAATATCAATATAGTTAGTTAGGTTGAAGGTTATAAGCCATCATTGTACTAACAACTTTTAAATCGTTGCAGCAGCTCCTCCAAATTCAAGATCGACAACTCTACCTCGATTTGCAATACCAACTAGGGAAAGCTTCCGCTGCTCCCGAGAAGCCTCAAGAGATTCCCGAGACTCTGATGGACTGAGTGGGTACTACAGTGATTTTAGAGATCGAGGCTATCTAAGTGATCATAACTCAAGGTAAGAGTTACAATTTTAAGGGTATATGTTATGAAAAGTTTGTTTAAAATATGCTTTCCCGAAATACAAATAAAAGATTGGGATTTGAGTACCTTAAGAAAGGTTATTTGGGCTTGAGCCTGAGTAGTTTATTCCGATTGGAATAAAGCTTGCTTAGTATGTTTCATGAATAGTAGTTATAATATAAAATACAATGGAAATATGGAAAGCGTTAACGTTTATTGATTTGTATTAAGTTAAATATAGCTTTTACAGTACAGTGGAACCAATGCCAGTTTGAATTTTTAACTTTTTAGTGAAGTACCTGTCATTTGAGTTCTTGGAGTAGGGTTTTTGGAGTAGGAAAAATAACCGTAAGTTTAAGAAATAATAGGACTTCCTTTGGGTCAAGAAATATGTTTTTTATTTCCTGTGTTAAATATTTATTTTTATTTTTAATGATATGAGAAATCAGAAGGCATTAATACTTTTTAACACCCACTAAATGCTTTATACTCGTAATATGCCGTATAAAGAATCACTTTTCACTTTCACGTTAATAAATCATCCCTCTTTCCTTGGAAGTTTTCTTACGTTTTTATGATCCTATCATTGAAAAGATCTTAGCGTTAGCTCAAGGCATATATAGTTTAAAGGTTTGAAGCTATGCATGCTAAAATGTTCTCTGCAGGGAGCCTGTAGAAGTAAAAACTTTCGAAAGATTGATCTGTCGAGGAAAATTATTATTTTTATTTCCTTCCCATGCTTTCTTCTAATGGGTGTCCATAAACATTCATCCCCAGCTTTCCTTTCTGTCACTCTTTACGACCCAACTTTCTCATTTTTTAGTGAAGGAAATGTATTATTTTTTACACAACGCTAT
Source organism: Hydroisotoma schaefferi (assembly GCA_034682405.1). Lineage (NCBI taxonomy): Eukaryota > Metazoa > Arthropoda > Collembola > Entomobryomorpha > Isotomidae > Hydroisotoma > Hydroisotoma schaefferi. Next base: position 10,907 of record JAQFZX010000580.1, on the reverse strand, counting down.
TTCAGGAAGTGGCATGCATTAAGACGGAGCTTTGTAGATCGTCCTTTGAAATAGCCAAAGTTCTGAATGTAATTGACACGCCGTTAGTTGCGATGATGTTCTAGTGAAGAGTCATAGTCATATCGTGTAAGAGGGTAACGGACGGAAGTAGTGGCTGGACGATGCACATGGACACTATTGACTATAATATGAGGTTATCTATCTTTCAGGTCTAGTGGGTTTTATGATCGGCAAGATGCTGTAAAATCGGATTATTTCTCGGATCGGGAACGGAGCGGCTATTTCTCTGATCGGGAGGTACATCCACATCAGAAATTTGGGTCGGTGAGGCAGCAGGCTTCTATTGAATCGGCGGACTCTAGACTGTGCTATTTGACTTCGTCCGAGGTTAGTAAAACAATTCTTGCAGAATTACACGGCATAAACGCTTTATACTGCTTTATTAACCAGAAGATAAGGCGTTAGCTTTTGGTAACCTCACAATTTCTGCTTCTTAGATAATCTATGCTTATAGCACACTTACAGTGAGCAAAGGAGCAGTTACATATGGTACCACAGTAAAATATAACTCCGGTGGGACATGTGCATTTAAAATTGGTCTTTGAAATACTTTTGGGTAGGTTACTGCTTCGGAATTTACTAAATCGTATTTAATATAGTACGATTTTAAGTTAACGATACATTTTTGACATTTTGGAGTTAGGGAATTACCTATCATTCATTCAGACTAGGAAACATTTACTGGACGTGTATTACATAACCTTTTCTCAAGTGTGCATATTTATGTAACAAGGGAAATCGTTCTATGTACGCTTTATCATGGACTTTTGGGCATACCATCAAAGTTGATAGGTCTTAGTACCAATAATACGCATCCTACATTAAACAAAGGCTAACTTTAAGACTACGCTAGCTAAACTGTGAAGCGGAGTGCAGTCTGTATTTTACTACGGTGTGGTAGCCGGTAGGGTAAAAAAGCCGGTTGTGGTTTGATGGCATTGAAAATCTTAAAAGCTACACTGCTGTGAATGTATCATGGATCATGTCCACGTGCATTAATGGAGATTATTTTACTCTAGGATGATATTGATAGTACTCAAAATATATTCTAAAGACCAGAATAACTTCACTAACTTCGAGACTTTTATGATTTGATGATAGACTAATACAACTAAAAATTTCTTTAAAAAGATCAACTCAGCCTCAGGCAAAATGATGAAATAAGCGGAGTTTAAAAACTTAGCTCAGCAAAACATATTTGTATATTTGTGATGTTTTATTTAAATTGTATTATTAACATTAAAGTCAAAAGTATGAGAGTGTAACAATACGTCTAAATAGCATAAATAACTATAAATATCATTAATGGCCAAATCAAATGGTTCTAAACCTGCCTTGAAAGCATTCAATTACATAAAATGTTTTTTGGACCTAAGTCATAAGTACTAAAGATAAGTTGTCCAAAATACAAGAGCGTCTTTAAATTTTTCAAAATATTTTGTCGAAATACAAAATATAGGTAATAATAATGGTAATACTTACTGCTAAAAGTATTTTGGAAACAAAAAATTAAAATTACAAAATACGCCCAACCCCGATCTCCCCTTCTAGCTGTTTCCTTAGTTTACTGTTTAATCATCATCCTCGTCCTCTTCATCGTCATCATCATCTTCCTCTGGTGGGGGGGCTACTCCTTTCTTCTTGTATGCAGTCATTTCCTGTAAAAAAAAATACTCAGTATGAAATTTTGTCGTCGAAACTATTAAAAGTCCAACTTTAACTAAAGTGTAGGTAAGAAAGCAACTCCGAATCCTTACCCTTTCGTAACGACCCTTGTCACGCTCAGCCATAGCCTCGTATTTCCTCTTGACCTCGGGGTCAACTTGAGACCATAATCTTCCAAGTTCCTTGGCAATTTCACCGATGCCATACTCAGGATTCATTCCTTTTACCTTTGGTCGTTCATCGTTACAAAACCAGAAGAACGCTGATAGAGACCTTTTGGGTGCATTGGGGTCCTTGGTTCGTCGCTTCCTCTTTCCACGACCCTTCTCTCCCTTGGGTGGGACGTAGTCTTGCATTTCCAAGTCATATCGCTTCTTGTCACGGTCAGCCATCTCCTGAAACCTCTTCTTCTCCTTGTCGGACATGGTCTATAAAAATTAAACCACAAACATAATTAATACTTTGGCCACCTCATCATAAACATCTCCCACGCCGACCACCAATCTTCAAACAATTTAAATGCTTTTAAGTTATTTAAGAGCCTTCGGTGCTGGAGCACTCTGTCCTTAATACCTCTTACAAATAGTTGCATGCACACATTTTAACCGTACAAATCCCCCTAAATATCCCAATTCCATTTCCAAAACCCCACCCCTTCTTAAAACCGCAGCAATGAATCCCAGTAAAAAGAACAGAGTACTCCCCCACCTCCAGCCCCGTTAGTGGTAACAAACTCGCACTTTTAATACCTTCCATCGCTCAGCGCATTTTTTCGAAAACTCGGAGAAAACAACGCTCTCGTCCGGGTGTTTCTTCTTGTGCTCCTCTCGACAAGTTTGCACAAAAAACGCGTACGCCGTCATACGGCCTCGAGGTTTGGAATCATTTTTAGAACGCGGCATCCTCCTCCTTTTAACTCTCCTTCTGCTTGTTCAATATATTTCCTGTAAAAAAACAACAACAAAATCAAACCACATTAAAAAACCAGCTTAATTCCAAAATAAACCCCCACAATTCACACCCATCCTCCTATCATTCGAAATCCTTACTACTCCTTAATATTTAAAACCCCAGAACAAAGACAAACAAAGCCCTAGCCTCCCCTTCTTTTTACCAAAACCTCCACAAAATAAAATAACAAAACCCTTCCTCTTCTCCACAACCACACCCCCTTAATCCTAATCCTTTCTTACTAATCCAACCTTCAAAAAAAATCCCCACAACGGAAACGGAAGCCCTTCCTCCTCCTTCCAAACCTTATTTAAAACCCCCCGATAACCAAAACCCTAGTTAGTTAAAACCTCACCCTCTCTACCCTAAATCCCATCTAAAACCCCCAAAATAAAAACAAACACCCCAAAAAAACCGGAATCGATCAAAAAAAAACCCAATCCAATCCCCAATTAATTTCCTCCTCCTCTCCCAAAATTGCTATTGCTACAAAATAAAAAAAAAACTAGCAAAAAACCGACCTCAAACAAACCTCCAAAAAAAACGGTTTCCTACTTGAACTTTTGTAAAAAAAACTGGATAAAATGGTGTAAAAGTAGTTATAATTCCGGAGAGTAGGTCGGAGATGTGTGTTTGAGAGTAAAGAACAACGGCCACTGTTACTATCTGTGTTGGGTTTTATTGAGCATCATCTCCACCATTGCACCACCACCTCCAAGCTACTCTCTCTCTCTCCGGCGGCAACCCTGTCCCGCCTACAAACTTAAAACTTACCCAGTGTCAAAATCCCCTCCTTCTTTCCTTAACTAAAACCCTTCTGTCTGTACCCAAGTACCCCATTTTTAACCCCACGGTTTTCTGAAATTTACCCCACAAATTTCTTACAGTAGGTGTAAAATAAGCGGCTAGATTTGGGGTATACTTACCTTTATTTTTGAAAATTGTATTAAGATCGAAGCAAGAGTTCTCCCTCCAGTCTTCTGGAGTTTGGTAGAGTGAGTGAGTGAAGCCAAGCCTTGGTTAAAGTTAACCAACGGGAATGGAGCTACGGAATACTGCGTGCTGGGAGCTTTGCATAGGATGGGAGATTGAATAGCATTAGATGCTCCCTCAGCATTGCCCCATTCCCTTTGCATTGCCGTCTCGGTAAATGGAATCCATTCCTAATGTTAAGGAGAGTGGATGGAGTGAGTCCGGAGGATGAAAATAGTGGGGAATGGGGTATGACTTACTAGAGGGGTGGGGTTGTGGGGTATTTTGGGTTCGGATTGGGTATAGATGGTTAAGCTGGGGAGCATGGGGCTGGTTTAGCCTACAGTTTACAACACTGCTTTTAGCTGCTAGAACGAAGAAGAAGAAGAAGGGCATGCATGATAGATAGATAGGTAGGATACTGCATGGCAATGCAATGGTCTCCTTATGGACGAGAGAAGAGAGATTGAACCAACTCCACAACAGCCACCACCACCACTGGTTATGGCTAGACTGCTTCATGATGATGATGATGATGATGATGATTTTGAATGAGTTGAGACGAGAGGATTTTAAAATATAGGGGTTTTAAAAATTCACAGATTTAGATAATAAATTATTAGGTGGTGAGGAAAGGATTGGAAATGGAAATGAAAAGTGGGTGATTGGTGATTGGAGTTGTTTAAAATTAAATTTGGAATTGGAGGAGGAAGGGTAGTTACTTTATTATGTTAATTATGGTTAATTCCTTTAATTTTTTAAGGCTTAATTAGTGGATTTATTTTAAAATTTGAAATGAAGTTTTAATAGTAAATTTGATGAATTCTGTGTAGTAAAGTACATGATGTTTAAGCAGCGTCTTATTATTTATTTGGTGAAGGTTATCACCAGAGGTAATTAATAATTCCCCGGTGGTGTAAAAGAGGAAAATAGGATGGATATGGAGTGTATTTATTCAAGGTGTTTTCTTGTACAGTTGGTACAGAATAGGTGAGATGGGTGGTATAATAATAGAGCATGGATATGGAAGGTTTGGGGTTAGGTTTGGGTTAGAAGAACCCTTAGAAATTGGTTGGAGGGATGCCTGTAGCTTACCTTTACCTGCTTAACTTTACTTTATACAATGGAAGAACTAGATTAGGACAACTGCATGCATATCAACATCTACCCAGCTTCATGTGCATGGTTGCGTAACGGTCAAAGAGTAAGGGCAGCTAGAACTAGAAGTAAGTAGGATCGGAGTTATTAGCCGGTACTTTGCAGTAAATATACAGTTTGATGCGTTGTTTTCAGTATTTCACTTAATGTATAGCTTTCTATCTTTAATTATTCCATTAATTGTGCAATTTACAGACGTAAGGAAGCTGGATATTTTCTGTGAATCAAAATGGGGTTTTATTGTATTATTTTTAGATTTTTTCAATATACAGGGTAAAATTTACAATATTATTACTAGTTAAATTGGAAAGGATTGCCAGCTATTTTAAGCAATGAATTTGAGCCAATCTCCCAAGATTATTTATGTCATATTTTTATAACGAAGTAGTAGGTAATAACTTCTGAATGAATGAAAATCAAACAGATTAAAAAAGGGTTAAATACCAGTTCATTTCTGATCGGTTACAGTATAACTTAAATTTACGTGTTATACATGAGACTGTTTGAGGGTTCATTATCTTAATTTTTCCTTCATTTTTTGTACGAAAGCCCGTCATCTTGCAATTATCATGTGTAGAAGAATAGAAACTAGAAGTAGTATACCTAGAAATAATAGGTATTAATATTTACACATTTTAAAGCCCACCGTTCGTGTTTGCTTGTTTTAAGTATGTCTAGGTATTATTCGTGTAAAAATAAGCCTTTCCTAATCCCCTACAATGTATATTTAGTATTTAGTAAATGGGTAACTTTGCCCGCTCTCTGGATATTATACTCGTTAGCCAAGCTTCGTTCCCTCTCAAAAATTACTACCACAGTTCATAGACTGGTGACTGGATGATAAAATAGAATGCATATGAGCTGGGCAGTGTTAGATTTGCATTTTTATGCTTAGAGAAAGCTACGTAATGTGCCAAAGGTTGCTGGGTATTTTTTATATAAATTATTTCCGTTGGGAGAAGCGGGATTAGAGTTGTAAATGAGCTTCTTTTCGAGGGACATGTTAAAACCTTTTTCCCACACGATAATTCCCTTCTGCTTAGCTTGGGCCTGTTAAATATTTGAGATACAAACCACGGTACAATTTTAGCATGGGTTACTTGGCTTGGAGAAGAACCACATTTCAGATGCCTTAAGTTTAAGGACGGAGCGAGGTAGCAGGCCCATTTATTAGACCTTGAGTATCGTATATTTTCTGATGACAAACCGTATCCTTCGAAGGATGAGTGCTTTTTAGCCGGTCCCTTAAACTTACTTACAGCATATAAGAATGATACCAGAGCTAAATCCCTGTCTATTCTGGTTAGCTAACTCAACTGCATGTGTTTTCATTTGAAAGGAATCTAAAGCTTATGGGCTAAAGTGTATAGAAATGGTTCAAAACGGTTTAGTAGTTCATACTTGTGGCATTTACCTTTTATCGAGATTTCATAGGTATTGGTTTGGTCGGTTTGGTTTGATGTTTGCCTGTGACATTATAGGTATATTAACAAGTGGTTGACTGAACTAGAGATACCTGAAATAAGCCTAGGAGCATATAGATCTTAGGGAGATTATTTGTATAGAAGAATCATGGCTTTATTCTACGTAGCAAAATTCCGGTTACCTATGAATCTTCTTGGAAACCGTCCTGATGAGAATGTTCCAATATCAGTTATTGGAAATGGTGGTTTCCACCAGTTTGTCGGTGAAGAAATGGGCAGCAGGGCATATTGCCAATCGGATAACTCTCGGAATTGTGGGTTTCCAGTTAGGTCATACATTTTACTCTGCTGGAGACTGGAGACGTGTGTGGCAGGATACTGAAGATAATAGGAATTAATTACAAATTTGATGTATGAAACTAGATTTCATCTCGTTTCTTTACAATGAAAATGTTAAAACACAAAATGGTCACACAATATGCTCTTTTATTGTCCATTTAACGCTGAATAGACGTTTGAACATTTATCCATATCGTTAATTGTGCACTTAAAACATGAGCAAGGGAGTTTGTTAATGTCAGCCGATGTAAATTGCACCCCTTATCAGTGGACAGAAAGGTAGCAAAAGCTAATGAAAAATAGTAACCTCAGCCAACTTTTATCCATAATATAGAAAGTTACCAGGCTTAATTCAACTAATTGCTATACCAAGCCATTAAAAATTTAAACACGACCGAATTTCAAGCAAGCAAGTAACATATGTAGAATGCAGCATAAGTATACGACTTTCTAGATAAGTTTTTAAGAGATGTAGCGATAACTTTTCTCCTCTTTACCACAATTGTTTAGAGGTTTTCAGCCATATATCGTGCAATGCGTAACCATCGCATGTCATGCTTTCGTGAAATTAATGTGACCCATTCATTAGGCTCAGTTTTTAACTTAATTAAGCACAAGCTTTCTCCAACCAGCTACCAGCAAAGAAAGATAAGCGTGGTGGACCGGACTAAATGTCTTGAAATTTCAGATGGAAAAGCTTAGCAATTTTCTACACTAATTTATGGCTGGCAAAAAACGTTATCTACTTGCTTGTGTAAACTTTTAGGAACTATTGATTCCTAACGGGTGAGCCGAGATAGACACGTTGACAAATTGTAATGGAGGACTAAAGTCTCATCGTGGTAAAAGTTTGCTAAAAGGGATTGACGGGCCAACAATTTTAGGAAAACTTTGTCGAAGAAGATTATTATAAAGTATAAAATACTCGACACATTCCTCCTAGAGCTAGAAGCTAAAATTGTATAGCCTTCGAGTAATGTCCCAAGCTAGAATCAGTCTCTGTAAATCTTATCTGTAAAAGTTATTGGCAGGGTTTTATAGTTTGCCTTGAGAGTATATCGCTTTATTATTAAATAACTGAGAAAGTCAGAAGCTTCAATTCAATTTTCTAAACGGAAAGGGTAATGCATAATTCGAAGGTAAGTTTTTATTAATTATAGAGTACCTTTTTAATGTAAATTCTATTTTCTCAAGTTCTGGAAAGCACAACTTTTAATTTTGATGATTAAATATCACCCCCCTCAATCCCTCTTCCTTCATAATAACGTTTAATAACTGATAAATCAGTAGCCATTGTTCAGACCTTTTATTAGAAAGAATTCTGCAATCTCGTCAGAAAACTAAATCTAATGAATGCTAAACTAACTTATTAGATTTTTCAGCCTTTAGCTTCCAAACGTGCGTAGGCACGAAAATAATAGATTAAGAATCACAAAAAAGGTTATCGTGGATAGACACAATTGATTTCTTACTCGCATAAGCTCAATCCAACACCTGAGAAAGCTAAAGGCTAGTTTTAGATTAGAAGTAAAGAGTAAAGACAATGTCTGGAAGGGAGGACAGTTCAATCTATTATGCATCCGAAAGAACTCCATAATCCAGTCTCTGGTCCATCTTTCTCTCTTTTTATAGAACTCCAATTCTAACCAATATCATAAGTGAGTTAAACACTAGATACACGGAACGTCATGATATCAAGTACTACCCATTGCCAAGTACATTTGCGAACAGCTATCCATCCATATGAAAAAGCTAGCAGGGATAATAGTTACTTACTACAGAAATATAGTCTGTAGAGACGAAAATGAGTTTTTGAGATTAGAGAATAAAAAGTAAAGTGTCAAGTGTAGAATGTTGAAAAAGTAAAGGTGAGAGAATGGGTAGAAAAATAAGTGAAAGTTGAAATTGCAATTCTTTCTTCTTCTTCTTCAGTTTCCCTATAAAGTAAACAGGGCAGACTGGGTGGCAACTGGTAACCATCCTAATACTAGAGAAAGGATTTCCATCCATTTATACCGTATGAATTGTATAGTCTAACAGGAGAAAGCAATCTCCCAAAAAACACCAGCTTGTTTGACGAGGAATCGAATTTTTCCGTTCTTTCTTTCTAGCTGTCGTATTTGGTATTTCTGTCTAGATAGACATGCTAGCTTTGTTTTTCATCCAACTCGTCCTTTTATCATGGCGAATCATCGTCATCATCATCATGAACTGGATTCGATTTAGCAGCCGGTGAACAATGGGACTAAAACGGCGAAAGCAATAAAGGTTGTTTACTTTTGGAGAAAGTTTTTCCCGTATGCGGGGAATAAAAAACATTGCAAGTAGACAGTATAATAAAGAAGGTGCGCTTAGTGATCTTGAGGTCTAGGTTTTAGTTAGTTAGAGGAAGAAAGGAAGGAAATGGAGTATTTAATTTGTGATTAGATGGAATAAGAGGAGGATGGGAGTGGTATTAAATTGTACCTGGGTAGCTAGGTTAGGTAGTTGGGGTGGGTTACAGCCTTTTAGTAGTGGAGTACTTATCATTAGGAGGTGGGAAAGTAAATGAATTTCTCGGAACATTAAAAACCACTATGGGCTAAAAGGGCTGGTATCTAGGGCTATAAATTCAGTATGATTACAAAGACTGTTTGTCTAGAGCAAAATTCTGGGAAAGAACATACGGAAACGAGAAACGGGATATTTATGCAACTTCAGTATACTGTAGTATAAGTATATAGGAGAGAGTAGTTCTGATAATTTAATATTAATTCATCAATGTGAGGACCAGAGTTCGAATTTTATTCTAGTTTTGATTCGTTTATTATTGATGGTGAGAGGTAATTGAATCAATCTGGAAATGTTTTGCTTATGTAAAATACGGAGAGAACTAATTGCGGGATGTGTAATGAGTTTATTGTTATTGGATTCTTACTTGGATGAAATATGATATAATTTTACTATGTTGACTAACAGAACAAAAATAGAATAATTACTACTGTAGGCGCAAAAACAGTTGGCAGTTCCCAAAAATTGCCAATGGCAACAAATTTCGAAAATTGGTCAAAAAGGGTTGACCGAGGGCTGATAGAATTTAAATGCGATTTTAGCTGGGATCCTTTCTAGCGTTTATACTTTTGACCCTCCCGTGTTAAAGAAATTTCATGCAAAATCCCTTTAACTAAACATCAGTCTCCATCTCTTTGTCGCAAAGGTTTGTAATGAAAATGTAGACAGATTTTTATGAAAATAGTCTCAAACTGTTGAAATAACTCTTCTAACTACCGCCGTACTAATGTTGAATGTGTAAAGTAATTAACTTACCAATTAATTAGCAATGTCGAGTCGAGCAATTAAGGTTAAACGATGTTTATGTTACCTTTTTAACATAGTGCCTCACCCTTTTTGGTTTACTTTTGCTTTGTGCGCGGTAAACTCCAAAGCCGCTCGGCAGAAATTTATGAAATTAGTCTTAAATTGTAGGTATTAGCCTGTTAAGGACATACTGCCCATAGCACTGATTAATTGCAAAAAAACTGATGGTAGCATACTACGCATGCGATGCAGCCTCCAGCATGCAGGGTAGAATAGTATCGCACACTATCCCCTACTACTACTTGCGTATTACGTACACTATGTATAGACATATCTCACGTGTTGAAATGTATTGTCATATCTCACGTGCGTTAAAATGTGTATATACATCTCACATATGTTGAAATGCATGGATAAATCTGACATGTGTTGAAATGTGAATACATGCCTTTCAATACCTCTGCTGCTGAAATTGAAGCCCTTTTTCACTTGCGTATGTCATGTTGAAACTTTCTATGTATATGTATGCGGGACCGGTATGTATATCATTACATTTTGAACAGTAGCATATCCTTCTGCTATATTTCGAAACTTGGGGAGTGGACTGGGTCAAGGGAGAAGCTTCTGCAACATTTTGAAACTTAGGAAGAGAAGTAAAGGGAAGTGGGAAGGAGGAACTGAGGGTGTGGGAACTGTGGGAGGGTATTGGTATTGGTTTTTAAAGCCCATTTGAAGGCCACTTCGGGTCCATATTGAGATGAGAAAACCGGGGAACGGCTAACTGAGGCCGGGTATAAGGGGAACTGCAAAAATGGAAAAGGGGGAGCTGTGGAGGTTGTAGTTGTGAAGAAGGGGGACTGGGGAAGAGCTAACTGAGGGCAGGAGTAGGGGGCAACTAGTAAGAGGATAAGACCGAGAAAATTTAAAATCAAAGAAAAGCTACGTTTTTACGTTTTTTTACCCAAAAAAGTACGTGAATTTTAACAATTTGCAAGGATAGCTTTTTGGAAGACTTTGTCGCTACGTTTTTGGCATACTGGG